>JALXFT010002609.1:0-67975 GCA_023376895.1 Aspiorhynchus laticeps | reverse complement strand
GTATGTGTGTGTACATACCACACATATTATAAATAGATATTTAAGTTCTACTTAAAATAATTTTGCAATTTGCACATCTGGAGAGATAGTAACATGATTTATTTTGTTTTCTGCCAGCACAGGACAGGGCCGAAAACCAGATTTTTACTGAAATGTAGCAGTTTCTTGACAAGTTTGCTTGGTTCGCAGGTCTGTTGGTTCATTTTCATTAGAAAAATCAGGAAGCCGCTTTTCAGGGGGTTTGAATCACACACAAACACATAAAAGTAGGATTGTGCACGGTGCTGCCGAAGTGTTCGCTTCATAGGGGTGGATGAAGTCATAGCCTGTAGCCTGCATACTTGTTGAGTCCTTTGAGTGGCCACACTCAAGTTAGCTTGGGTAGGTGAAGATCTGGCAGGAGGATGGGTGGTAGTAGAGAATAAAAGGTGCATGGATGGATGGATTGATTTAATGAGTGGTGGCGGGTGGGTGGGTGAGTGCACCCCATATACAATTTGAAAATGCTTTATTTTTTTATAATAAAACAGGGTTTCTCAGATCAACACCACAACCGTGCATTTTTTTCTTTTTTCCATTTCACATGACGTCTCTGTCCCCTCAAAGTGTTCGTGTATGAGTTTTACTTGGATTGTATGTGTGTGGATGTATCTGCTTTAACCAATCAAACTTGATATTTTTGTTGTTTTCAACATTTATTTTGGGCCAATAGGTAGAAATAAGATGTGATATTATTTGTCCATTGAACCACCCCAACAACACGTCAATGGGAGTCAGTCTTGCGTTTGTTTTGTTTTTCTGATCTTTCGCTTTTGTCCGTCTCTTCATGTAATGATCATTGTTTTCGTTGTCGCTCATTGCTTCGATCATTTTACAGTCTGCCTTCTTCTGGTTGGGTTGCACAGTGCGGTTCCACGTACACATGAGAAGCATTCCGAACAACGGCACGTAGCAATAACCCTTAGTCTCTAGTGCTGAACCAAAAAAAATAAAAATAACAAGAGAACCGGACATCAACGCCAGACCTTCTGTTCGACCTCAGCAAGCTTTTTTTATCCTCTTTAGGTTGATTTGCGGTTTGCACATCCAGCCCTCAGTAACTTCAGGGAGAAATGTAAATTAATATGCAGTGACAGAGTCTGTCCCCTCCTAGTCGTCTTAACCCATAATCGATAGTGACCTCCAGATGCTCTTCAGGTGCCCATACAGAACCAGTACGCCTCTCTCAGAGTATGTTTACCCAACTGCAACCGTTAGCTACCTTCTGTTGCCTGGCATGTACGTGCGACCGCTTTCTCACCCGGCACACCCGCTGTAGTTCAAGAACGTTGTTTTCTTTTCTCTCTTTTTAATCTGTCTCTCGCTCATTCATAGCCATAGAACCTTGACAGTATTTGTGATGGAGTTTCCTGTTCCTGTTGTGATGGAGTGGCGTGTTCCTGTGGCTCAGTGGTAGAGCATTGCGTTAGCAGCGCAAAAGGTTGTGGGTTCGATTCCCGGGAACACACATAGTGATAAAACATGTATAGCCTGAATGCACTGTAAGTCGCTTTGGATAAAAGCGTCTGCTAAATGCATAAATGTAAATGTAAATGTTTCATATTGCCTAGCTTGTTGAAATTACAGTAGTTTTTAAGTGGAAAAGTCCATTATAACTATTCACCTATGATATCTATTAGAGTCCATGTAAATTGACATTTCAACCCATTTTACTTCCACAATGTGATGTATTTCAGAGTTAAAAAGGATATTCAATCAAGAAAACTGGCTTTTCGAACCAGAATGCACACCAAATTGACCCTTCGCAGGGAGCTTGATTGACAGGCGATCTGACCAACCATAAAGCCGAATCTGCCATTTTGTCTGACAAACAAATCAGACAGTAGAATAGATTGACTTCGGTGGACCTAAACTTGAAAAAAATGTGTGTATTTTAATGTCTTTCCGCAGTTGAAATAAAATACTTTCCAATTTCCATTCATGTTTATTTTGTGCTTTAGATAAATATGAAAAGACGATGGGTTCACGTGCCACTTGAACTGAGGCGCTACTGTGATCTGTCACGACGCATTAGAGAGCCACACAATTATTTATTATTTATTGTTTGAATTTCTTACAAAATGACCAAATTTGAAAGCTGAGACTTTGTTTCATACCAGAAGTAACCTGTCTGTTGTCACATTGTCCGTGTCTACTTCGCTCCGCAATGTATTTTTCACTGCGTGAGAACATAATATATGCCGTGAGAGCGGCATGACTTATCGGACATAACAAGGAGGTGGGTCTTTGCGAAGGGTCATTTTGTCAATATTCATCCCATAGCCTTTCTAGCCCAAGTGATGTCAGTGAACAAGTAAAGTTTATTTAGATTCTATACAATGAATCGCTCACAATAAGACCTGGAATGGGCATTGAGGAAGTAAATAGGGTCAATTTTGATTCACTTGTTATGAACCAGGACGCAAGCAATTGTAAATGTATAATTCCAGGTATGTTTTTTGTTTGCTTTTGGACTTGAAGATGTTACGACTTTAATCTGAGCGTCCATGTCACTGATTGTCTCTCAAATATTGAGGAATAAGTCCAACTGCAGATGAATTAAACATGCTTGACGTGCGATGACCTGAATGAATGAAACATCACAGATGTTCTGTGCCATCACATTTGATGGTCATCACAAACAAAGAGAATAATAGATGCACATGGTACAGCTGGCGGTTTATTGTGTTGATAATGATAGTCTCTCTTGTGACCTCCATGCAGAGAGAGACAAGAAAAATAAGAGAACATTACATGTGGCGGACGCTGTTTTGACACTTATTTTTTAGTGTCAATGTCATTTAAAAACCCAAACCCCACTGATGACGTTCTAAATTCTTCTTCTGTTTAAGTTTGACATGTTACACTCATAACAGTTTGTGCCATCTGTATGTAGCACTGTTTCTGTGGTTTCTATTCATATACCTTCTCCCTTAAATTGTATTGCTTGTTTAAAACCATCTGTAGCCTGTTGGTTTTATGATTTTATTTTGCTATTTGTAAGTAAATATGGCAAATATTGTGTTTTCAATTTGTAGTGAACCCCTGATCTATCATTTTTGCACATTTTTTCTTCTTTTTTTTTCCACGTTATGACAACATCATTTGCTTTTCTGTTAAAGGTCAAAATTTTTCCTTGGGCTTACTCAGGGATGAGAAATAGGTGTGAATGTGTGTGTTGAGGAGGTTTTGTGACCTTTGAAAGGTTTGTGTACATGTAAAGATATATATATATATATATATATATATTATATATATATAATATATATATATATATATAGTCTTGTGTGTTAAACTTCTGTAACCAGAAGCAGTAATTTCATTGGCCCTGTGCTTTGGTTTCCCACAATGTCTCTACACCATATGAGGCCTTCCTAACACACTCTGTCCGTCTCTGTGTATCGGTCTGTTTGTCCGCATCACAAGCTGTCTGTCCGTCTGCCTGTTGTCCCTTTGACGTCACAAGCCCAGATCCTCACACATGCAAGATACTGAAAAAAGACTGAGAAATGATTCATCGACCTCATCAAAGTGGGGACCACTTTTATAGAAACAAACAAAAACAAAATGCACATTTTTTTGTCATTTATAGAATAGATAGACTTGATAATACTGTTTCAGCACTTTCTAATCCCGAGGAAGATAGGGTGAGAGGTTGGTGTCATCGCAGTTTCTCCCCTCCAATAAGAATTCTCTCCGTCTCGGCCCGTTCCTGGGTCCAACGGGCTGAGACGACGAGGACAGAGAGTTGAAATAAAGTTGGAATGGTCCTCTATGAACCTGAGATGACTTTACTTTTTGTTGTACTGATGTGTGCTCGAACACCGTCGTTCGGTTTTATTTGTTTTATTTTCATGTTGGTTCTATATTTGACCTTGCTTCATGTACTTTGGACTTTGTACTTTTGCTTCGGTCTCCTCTGTAGCACTCTTTTATCATGGTAGGAGACGAGAGAAAGTGTTTTAATGAATGTTTTTAAGAGTTTTCGAGCGCCTCTGTGACAGATCGCTCTCTCATAAGAGGAGCACTGCTGATAATTTCCTTGTTTTTACTTTCACTTCTCTGGCATAAATGACAAAAAAGACGAATGTTGGATTGCGAGTTTTGCGATTGCAATTTGAAAAATAAATTAAAATGTATTTTCTTTTATTGTGGCTCTCATTGAAACAACGACAAAAAAAAAAACTTTTATTTTGAGTTTGCTTTTCACTTGTAAAATCAGTCAGGATTTCTCTGTTCAACTTGACTGTTGTTTGACATCTTGTCAATTGTCCAAACCGCTGGATTAATAACCTCAGGCTGAGAATCTACAAGCCCACATTATGGTTTTGTTTCACCCTAACTAACTGATGTATGGGCTGCTTGATATGGGTATTGTAACGTCTTATTGTTAATTCTATAATTGATATATGAGCATTCAGCTATATCAGTGCTGGATAGTGAAAACAGTGCACACTCCTTAAAAAAAGGAGGCATGCCCGGCCCTCGTCTCTCGTGCCGTTTTGGTGAGGTGGTAAACAAACACAAACACTTCCTCAGAGAGAGGTACGTCCTGGGTTCTGTCACCCTCATCTGGCCGGGCACAGGAAAGAGACTCGTGCAACCATCCTCTGATGAATCCTGAGGAGTATATGTCACTGTTGGGTTGAACTGGACACTCAACCCTGGTTGACCACTGAGAACTAAACGCCAGGGATGTGTTGACCATCACAGGCCTGAACCGACTCGTGTACAGATGCTGTTTTCACAAACCCGATGTCACCTTCACGCATAGCAATCGACAGCCTCGTAACGTGTGTATTTATCCGTCAGAATTTGTACAACTACACTCTCAAGATAACATATCTTCAAGAAAAAAGGTCATTTTGTAATTCTGGATTTCTTGCCAATGAATGCTTAAGATGTATCTGAAAAATTGTACTCTGTAAAATCTTTTTAGGCCTAATTTTAACATGTCAGTCATTTCCAAGTATGTTTTGTGTAAATTGGATTCTGAATGAACAATGGAGGTAGTTTCTCAGCACATTGAATAATCGCCCCGTGATTTTAAAGCTGATTTTAAATACGCAAACTATTAACCGGAGGTGAAATAACATGTACTCCTTGTCAGGTGAACTGCGTTTGGTTATCATTAAATGTGCACGCATGTCCAGCCACTTCTTTTTTTGTTTTCCCTTTTGAGATTGAAAAGTGTTTTGTGCTACACAGGAAGCCATTGGTCATTCCTCAGGAAGGAGTGGGTTCAGATATAGCAGTAATACCCCAGGCTTGCTGGACTAGAGGTGTTGCAGGTCTTGTCATAAAGAGATTTAAAGTCTTCCATTGGAAGGGAAATGGAAGCTGTTTCTAGTTTCTTTTTTCACTTGCCATTGGGCAGAAAGATCCACGAACATAAAACCTCTGGATTGGACATTTACCTGCTGTTTGAAAACAATGACTGGGTGGAGGCATATTGTCAGTGTTGTTGTTTTCTTCATAGCTTCAGTGCTGTGGATTTACTGGACCTATAGTGTGTAAGACACCTCTCAGAAATGTTGAGCGAGACTGTTAAAGAAAAATTGAATGTCACATCCAATCTTGAGGTTATATTTTCTTGGAATTGTGTCGGAGGAGTCTGGCCAGTAGCAAGAGATGTTCGTTTTGGGAGAGGAAGTAGTGTTTTGCACCTTATTTAGTAAAGGAAACTAGATATTAAAAAATATATAAAGCCCTAGGTAGGAAATCATTGTGAAAGGCAATTTTTTTTTCTTTTGGTTCATTTAATTTCCATATGCGTGCATACTCTGTAAGTTGTGCAAAATATTGTACTTGCACTAGCTTTTTTAAAAGAAAACTAATATAAAAAAATTTGAATTGAAATTCTATTTTCTAATTGTGGTGTGTCTATTTGTAGGATACACTCACGTTGTTTCTTGGATTTTTTTGGTCCCTTTCTTTGATGGTGCTTGCCGGTTTTCTAGTTAGAACTTATTTCATTATTCTGAACAACAAAACAATATTTGATTCAGGTTGTGAACAAATTTGTTTTAAAAAAAAATTGTCTGTATACCAGTACAAGTTTATTGTTGCAGTATACTAATAAAAATGACAGTGCCAATTGCAAACTGCACCCTTTTTGGAGTTTGTGATTTGTGAGATTGGGATTTCAAAGGTGTTTTTGTCAGACAGCGTGGGACATGAAGATATACTCGCAAACAATTGCACACAGAGGTATTCCACAGGCTTCTTTGGCTCCAGTGCACCTAGTCAATGGAGTGTGGGTGTTGGCGGAGGTGGCAGTCTTGAGTATTCGCTTCTGTTCCGGGCTGGATCATTCATTTGAAAAAGTGTAGATGCAAGACATTGAGATCTTATCAGACACTGACAAACCCACACTTGACTGAGAAATAGTTATGACTGATACAATAACCCAGACCGATTCTGCTTGTCTGTCCTTGTGTTTACCATTTAGTTTCAACCACAGTACAGTAGTCTAAAAAGAAGGTAAGTTGATTAATACAATTCTGAATGTACACACTTAATTAAAAAATATGAAATAACTATCATTGTTGATCCAGTGGGATTTGATTGGGTTCCTAACTGAGTGCAACATGAGTTCCAGGAGAAAAAAAATCCCATTCATTTTTAACAATTTATAAACCATTAAAGACAGAACTACTGTGAGCTACGAGGTCGTTAATTGAATTGCATTCAACAGTGGAATTACCCATGATTCTCCAGAGAAATCACCACCAAGACCCCACCCACTCCCATGAAGCAATGCAAATCAGTCTTCCTATGCTCTTAAATGCGTAATGCATATTTTACAAGAAACATATTGTTTCTGTATCAACATCTTTAAATCAATAGTTGTCTCAGCCCACGGACCGTTGGTTGAACGTCTGATGCATATGGCACACAAAAGTGGAAACACTTCAGGAGTTTCGAAGTCGTCATCGGATTGGTTAGATTATACAGGATTTCCGGGAGACGTGTGCCGTGACACCAAACTCCTTCACGAAAGAAGAAAGACGTCGAGTTGAGAAGGGTCTGACTGCAGACATGCACTTGCATTTTCAGACTTGCACTCTTTTTTTATTAATGCATGAACAAACAGTACAAGAACATAGCCAAGGGATCACACACTAATCCATAAAATAATGACCAATAGTTATAAATTAAACAGATGACAAACATAAATGCATACACATTAATAATAAAATAAAACAACAACAACAAAAATCAGATGTGAATGACATTACAAAGATATACAAAAAATCGCCCTTTCACACCAAAAAGTGTAATGAATAAACCTCAGGCTGAAGGAAAAGTAAATTCACGTCTGTACAGTAGAACACAGGAGAAGAAGGTTCAACACTCTTCATCAATATAAAAACAATGAAGCACAATTGTTAGTTTATCTAAAGTCATTTTACTTATTAGTATGGCTTAACTGGATAATCAAAGGTCAGCAGCAAAGACATTGGTTAATAAAATGGGATTAGATACATTTGTGTTGTTTAACATATTTACAGTAATTATTGCAGGTTTGCGTCATATTCTGAGTTTGCATTTCACTGTTTTAATTCAGTTTGATGAATACTAAATCTGTTTTTTCCGAATGAGATGAATTAATGCATGTTGACATTTAATCTAGAGCTAACATGTTCACACAGCGCACTGTCAGTCAATAAATGGGGAAAAATTGAACTGCCGTTACTTTTTTTGAAAAAGTAATGCGTTACTTTACTAGTTACTTGAAAAAAGTAATATTATTACGTAACTTGCATTACTTGTAATGCATTACCCCCAACACTGATTATTAGTAACTCAAACACCTTTTGGTAAACCTCTATACCTAACGGTCGATCACGTGCATCCGCCACATTTGTAGTTTTTCTAACGCGTTTTATTCGTGTTTGTAGTTCTGGACCATTAGAGTGTGCACGGATCCACACTTCAAAAACCGACCTGAAATAGTAGATCATCCGGGGACTTTTGGCATACTCTTTTCAACATACTATGATTTGAGACACACTTATTGTAATCTCACATACTATTTAGGATGGATAGTATGAACATTGGGATGCAGGGCAAGTCTGAAAATGCAAGTGCATGTCTGCAGCCAGACTCTATTGGTCGAGTTTACAACTGTGGCGACGAGCGCTTGTCAGGATCAACTAAACACTGGATTTTCAAAAGTATGTGAAATATTTAAAGTTCGAGGCATAGAAGCTTTTAAATACGTCTGATAGTTTCACACACTGGTCTGTTATTGTGGCGACATTTCCACGCACCGAAATGGGACGCTGAACAAAACTAACTGTGATTGGTTGTTTGACATGTCAGTCAAACGGCCTCATGGGCGGGCCTTGACCAATTAAAGCTGCCATGGATTCCAGACCTTCAGCCTTCAGTCTGGCTACGCGAGACTAAATCAATAGTTTTATATTTCTCGATTGTTTTTCTTTTGATTGAATTTGCAGTGCTTTGTGGGATTGCAGTTCATCCCCCTCATTAAAACTGGTCTCAGTCTTGTACCTTTGCCTTTTTATTTTATTTTCAAGTACTTTTTTTGCTATTTTTGCTAAAGTTTGTAATCTTGTGTTTGACCTTGTAGCTGGTTGGTTTGGTTCATGTTCTATAACTTTTTAACACAGACTTTTACTTTTAAAAATATCCTTATGTGAAAAATGAACCTTCGGGAACCAAGGCCATTCTTTCTCTCTCGTTTCATACAAACTCAATTGGCTCTATTGCTTTTCAGTTATCAATTGTAGTAAAAAAATTACCTGAGAGGACTTCAATATTTCTGTTACTGTAGTTTATAGGCTGGTTGATTTGTATGTTTTAATGGACTGTTCTTTTCTTAGCATAATAATAGAATTACATATAGTCAGTCAGTATTCCATTTGATCACATAATTGACAAAAATAAAGCTTTTTAAGGCATAAAACAACCACATTTTCCATCAGATGTTTATTCCTTAATATGTAATGTTTTATTCATAATACATTTAATAACATATTTTCAACCTCATCTAAACTGCACATAACATGTTGAAGAAATGAGGTGCAGCCGTTTTCACATTCCTATGGTCTGATATTACATCCCACCACACCCTCCATACAATCACAAAGGAAGCAGGCCAGCAGAAATAGTTCACAACAGTACACAATGCACCACTCGCCGCTCAAATCAACTCACAGTTACGACACGCAGGGACTAGATCTTAATGTGGCAGAGAATTTTCTCTACTGGTGTTTAAATTCTCCACTAGCATGCATTTCTTTTTCTCAAACTCTGAAACTCTTGATTGTTACACTCTAGGGAGAGAATGGGTTGCATAGTTACAAAGAATGACTAAATTTGCCCCAGTATTGTCCTGTTTTCTTATTCACCCTCTGTCTCATACAGATGCAGACACGTTGCATACTTTAGAGAACTTAAAAATGAACATAACTGAGCCATGCTGCAACATAATTGGTTTTCCAAGTTAGTGCACTGGTGTACAGCAAGGTTCCTGAGTGAAACAGTATCCATGGGTCTGTCTGTATGAGTGTAATAGTGCTTTGAGTGAGTTACATGAATCAGATACTGTAGATACATGAATCTAAAGAGCACACAAAACTGGAAGACAGAGGGCAATATGTTTATGAACACGTCTTTCCTTTTCGTATATATCTCTGGACTGCCATTTAAAGAGACAGTGCATACAAATTCACAGAATTATTTTCAGTTCAACTATTCCTTAATTGGTAAATCTGTATTTGTAAGTGTACATGTTTTTAGCATGCATGACTAGGTGAACATTTGGCTAGACTGCTGTGTGACTCTGATGAAGGTCGTCCTGCGGCTCAGTTCTTTGAGTTTGGCAGCTCCTACATATGTGCAGGTGGACCGCAGGCCGCCCAAGATGTCCCTGATGGTGTTTTCCACGTCACCTTTGTAGGACACCTGGACCGTCCTGCCCTCTGATGCCCTGAAATTACATAAACAGATGTACTATACATAAGATGCTCTACAATATCACCGATATTTTCTAGTAAATAAACCCCAAAATGAATAGCCATAAATATGCCCTATAAATGTATGAAAACATCCTCACCTGTACTCTGCTACCCCTCCGACATACTTCTTCATGGCGATGTCTGAACTCATTCCGTAAAACAGCTTGAACTTCTTGCAATCTTTTTCAGTGATTTCACCAGCACACTGATCGTGCCCCGCTAACATTCCTCCCAGCATGACAAAATCTGCCCCAGCACCTAATGTAACATTCATTATTAGATACAATAATGCTTTATATAGTTGGACAACAATATTATCTGAATTACAGTATATGAATTATAATATCTATTATTAATATTGTTAATATCTGAATTCACCAAAAGCTTTAGCAACATCCCCAGGGCAACTGCAGCCTCCGTCCTAGAAGAAAAAAAAAGCTTTACTACAAACTTATAGCTATATAAAGTCATATAAAATGCAGCACAGTTGCAAAACACTCCTATAGCTCAGCTGGTAAGGTATGGATGCAATATAAGTTGCTTTTGGATAAAAAAAAAAAAGTTAAACTTATATACATAAAAAAGAATTGGTTCAGTTATAAATAAATGCACTTTCTCCAGAAAGTTTCTTCAAGATTGCTACCAGAACTGACAAACTTGGGAATGACAAACAAGCTCAGCTTTAATGACAAGTGTGTCATTAAAGAAACACTACTTTAAGAGTGTTTTGTTTTTAAATAAAATAAGGAATGACACATTTGTATGACAAAACCCAGAAACCACTCAGCATTTTAGCACTTCTTTCAATCGTTCTAAAATCTTTTTTTTTTTAATTAGTTTTTGGTAAAATGGCTGAAACCAAGGTACATCAGTAAAACCCCCTTGTGATAAAAAAAAAAAAAGCTTTTACTTCTCTTGAAAGTGGTGTTTGCTAACAAGTAGCTAAATGGGACTACAAAGTTAGTCAAGACTACAAAGCTGGTTATATACTCTCTATATAATCGTGTATGTGACAAATAAAAATCTTGAATCTTGAAAAGGTTGTCTGGGACATTAAAAGCTTGTTTTCCACAAAAATTCCAAAGCCAATGGAAAAATCCTATAAATTTTTGTCGAGGAAACCTCCAGGCTGGCCTACAAAAATACGTCATCACTGCAACTCTCTATTCTAAAAAAAATATCAACTGGTTTGGTGTTAATGAAGCCTTTTAGTCTTTCTGAAGGGGCACATAAAACGGAAAAGGAAGGGAATCACTGGAATTGAATTGAGGATGCTGCCCTCTTGTGGTAATGTGATGCCATTGGTTTGTGGGTTTCCACCTGTCAGTCTAAGCCAGGGGTGCCCAAACTCAGTCCTGGAGGGCCGGTGTCCTGCAGAGTTTAGCTCCAACCTCAATTAAACACACCTGAACCAGCTAATCAAGCTCTTACTAGGCATACTAGAAACTTCCGTGCAGGTGTGTTGAGGCAAGTTGGAGCTAAAGTCTGCAGGACACCGGCCCTCCAGGACCGAGTTTGGGCACCCCTGGTTTAAGCACTGCATTACAGCATGCTAACAATGAGAGCCATTTAAAAGAGACTCGCAGAGATGATGTGTCCTTTCAGTCCATGGGCCGAGTCGGCACACTCGATAACAGCGCTCAGCTGAGGATAATCCACACCGGTCTTAATGCGTGTGGTGCACACAGAACCTGAAGATCACAGTGTTTTCATTCATCATAAACAAGCTCCAGATTAAGTAATATGTAATTTAATTTAAAAGACAATTGTATTCAAAGCATATGTGTGACACTGTAGGCAAATCTAATCTGATACCTGGTCCAATACCCACTTTAATGATATCTGCTCCAGACAGAATGAGTTCCTCCACCATCTCCCCTGTCACCACATTTCCCGCCTAAATGACCAAGATTGTCTTATATGGCATTTGTAGGTCACACAAAATAAATAGTTTCTCATTATATTAATAAGGTATTTGTTATGTTTTGTTTGGGCAAAAATCTCACCATGATGGTGTGCTTTGGAAACCTTTCCCGAACTCTTTTTACAAACTCCACAAAGTGTTCAGAGTAGCCATTGGCCACGTCCAGGCAGATGTACTGGATGAGAGGAATGGCCTCCAGGATGCTGCACAGTTTCTCCAGATCTGCCGCTCCACTGCCCGAGCTGGCCGCCACATGCTGAGGATGAGAGGAAATATGCTTTAGGCTTCAGTGATTCAAATTATCTGTCTATAAAGCTTTTGTATGATTTATATTACTCCAGTTGCATTGCATAATTTGCTGTCATTCTATTCTGATAAAAAGGCATTTTAAATGGGAAAATCAAGTGGTGTAATTATATTAAATGTGTGTTAATCATGGTACTCTCGATAATGGCGGCAGACTGTCCTGAAAGAGAACATGTCACATGGACTATTTTAACAATGTCCTTACTACCTCTCTTGGCCTTAAACTGTGTGATTGCTATGGCATTGCTAGGCATTTGCTAGAGTGGCTAGTTCTGCGTGGTTTATAATATGTTGTTTCTATGTGGTGTTTTGATGGACTGTACCACTTAATTAAACAGCTTTTGATTAAGAAATGCAAGAAAGCCATTTTTGCCCATTCACCTCAAGGCACTCTGGATGACTGGCTGCAAAAGTCTTCCACTCCTCCAGGGAGTAGTGCTTCTGCATGGCTGTGAAGAGAGTGTGTTGAAAGACAGAGCAGAGACGTCTGAGAGGACAGTGAGTGTCTGGCACTGAGACAGACAGAAATATGAGCCTCTCTCTCTTGAAACAAGAGCCTCTTGATCCCAGTGCATGGAAACTGGACACAGCTAATTATTTTCAGTGAGATCTTGATAATCACAGAGATAAAACATAGTAAAACAAGACTTTCCCTGGGTTATATTGCAAAGATACAGGTGCTGTGCTTCATCAGTTACTGTGCTTTGTTTAAAGAAGCACTCACCTTGCTGAGCACCTGTGCCATCTCAAAAGTGCCGGTGGTGTCCATGTTAGCAGCGATGATCGGGATGCCATTGTACGTCTGCTTTGAGTTCCGGAATGTGAAGGTCCTCTGCAGGTCAACCTTCAAGAATGAAACATGTGAAGGAAATTACTTTCCAAACATACAGCAGTACAGTACATGTGACAGTCTGAAAAGCCTAATTTTAATGGATAGGCTCATAATCAACCCAAACATCCTGTGTTCCTGTCCCATTCTCCTGTCCCTGAAACCCATCCAAACTGCACTCAAATATATTACCACTAAAATTCAAATATATTTAGACCCATTTAGCTGACACATATCCACTATAACAACTGAACGGGAGGCATTATCCATGTCTAGCAGATATTAAATGCAATTTTCCTAGCCAATAACAATATTTTTTTATGTTTAAGCAACTGATATAACAATATCAACCAATATGTAGAAGTTTTTAATTTAATGCTGTAGAAACAATTATTATATATATTTTTTTCTGAATCATCCAAAAATCATCCAAAAGCTTGAATAACTACAAGAATGTGTCTGTGAAGTTTCAGCTCAAATTACATTTATTATTCCATGCTGTAAAAATACCTTTTTGAGTGGAAGCAAAAACATGCTTTTTTTCTATGTTTCTTTAAAGGCAAATGAGATGCTGTTTCCCGCCCCCTTTCTAGAAGGGGCTGTGCCATAGATATCAACTCTTAAAAATCTGAATAGAACAGCTTGTAAACAATGTCACATTTACTTCAGGAAAAACATATTCGGTGACCAAATACTCGTCAGCCAGCTAGAAAATTTTACTCTAGAAAGGAGCATTTTGTTATATAAATGCACCATATAACATATTTGTTATACTTTTACTGTTCTTCAAAGTTTAATTTATGTTTGAATAAATTCAAGTTTTTATGACAGCCATCATTTAAATGTTAATATTTCAAAAAGGGATTGGAGTAGAAATATAATTGTAATTGTAACTTCATTATTATAAAAAGCTTTATTTTCAAGCATTTCTATACAAATCAGTTCATTTTAACCTTCAATAGGTAGTACCAACTGACTCTCATGTATATTTTACAGGATTAGATTTTTTTCCATGAGAAAATTTGGCATGTAGGCCTACTGTACCTGATATATATCCAAAATAATCTAATCAAATCAGAAATCGCAAGCTTGAGAATCAGAATCGAATCAAATCATGAAATGTGTGCCAAAACCCAGCCCTAATATTTAGATGCCACATTTGACAGCTCCAGATATGTCAATGCATCTTGGAATGTTTTATGTGTTGTCATGCACAGTAAAAATCAATGAGTTTTCCAAGACACCACAGCATTGTTCAGCATCTGGTTCTAAAATCTGTTGAAATTTAAATTCACAAAGAAATGGCACAAACTTTCACATTTTAGAATGTGTTCGTTTTTTATATTAATATGCATTAACTCAATATTACAGGTTTTTAAAAGTCTTTGTCTTGGTATATCATGTTAGTTCAGCAAAATCCTCTGCTGAAGTTTTGCAAATACAGATATTCATACATGCGTATAACTAGTTGCAATGCAGGTGCACAATCTACTTGCTCTCCAGTGTTGTTCACAGACTGGCTTTGACCATTCCAATATGGCAGATGGCTAAAATATACCGGCCCACAGAAACAGCTGCTAATAAGGCAACAAAAACACCTGTTTGTTTTTGATTATCATCTCTATTGAGCTCATGTGACATTGCAGTTTATTCTTTTTATGTGCTTAAAAAAACTTTGTCAGTTTAAACTTTAAAGCGATAGTTCACCCAAAAATGAAAATTCTGTCATCATTTACTCACCCACAAGTAGTTCTAAGCCTGTATGAATTCTGAGTAAATGATGACAGAATTTTCATTTTTGGGTGAACTATCGCTTTAAGCGTATATTTCTGAGCACACACACAATGTGCGTGTTTTTTTGGGGCAGTCGTGGCCTAATGGATAGTGAGTCGGACTTGTAAGCGGAAGGTTGTGGGTTCGAATCTCAGGTCCGGCAGGGATTGTTGGTGGGGGGAGTATCCTCCTTCAATACCAGGACTGAGGTGTCCTTGAGCAAGGCACCGAACCCCCAACTGCTCCCCGGGCGCTGTAACATGGCTGCCCACTGCTCCGGGTGTGTGTTCACTTAGGATGGGTTAAATGCAGAGAATACATTTCACTACTGGTTTTATACTCTCTATGTTTGTGTATGTGACAAATAAAAATAATCTAATCTAATCAGAAAGATGGCTCTTTCACATCAACTGTCAAGGTCAAGTTTATTTATATAGCACCTTAAAAGCAACAAGTGCTGACCAAGGTGCCAAAACAAAGAAATATCAACCAACAAAAAGTATTAAAACATATAAAATAAGTAATACAAACATCACCAAGCAAAAGAAAAAATAACAGAAACAAAACAAAAAGGTGAAAAAAATTAGTACAATAAAAGTATAAAGTATAAAATTAGTATAATAGGTTATGTCAAAAGCTTATGTCAAAACCCAAAATTCACATAAACATAATTGGTTATGTCTGTAAACGTAAATATCTTGGTCTTCTTGGACATGGCGACAACACACTACTAACAGAGCTCAACCAGGCCCTGCCCACTATTATTTATTTGCTTATGCCTTGGGTGGTAATTATTTAAATTATGAATATTGTAACACGTAAGTTCCCAGAGGAAAACTTTAACTGATGCCTAATCAAGGTCTTCGAGGGGAGTTCAGAAACAGTGCTTACTGATATGAACAACTCCCTTTGGAGTGAACTTTGCAGGTCTTTTTCATCCACATACAGCAACATTACACACTAAAGGAAGCTGAAAATGTAAAAAAGCATAATAGGACCCCTATAATGTTCAGTGGATATTCTGAATAAAGTGTTTGTAAAACCCAAAATTCAGATTAAAAAAGGAATATTCCAGCTGTTTCATTAAAGTGGAGTACTGACTTAATCTGGTCATGCCAATAACTTTTTTAATATTTTGGATCAGTAACATTTATTTACTTACCTACTTATTTTAAGTGAATATTTTTGTTCAGCCAGGATATTAGACAGTTATAATATAACAAAAGATTTTGTATTTGAGCTTTCTATTCATAAAAGAATCATTTAAAAAACGTATCACTGTTTTTACAAAAAAAATTAAGCGGCTCAACTGTATTCAACATTAACAAAAAAATGGAAGACTGGAGTAATGTCTGCTGAAAATTCAGCTTTGCCATCACAAGAATAAATTACATGATTCAAAATATATTAAAATCTATTTTCTATTTTAAATTATAATGACATTTCACAATATTACTGCTTTTACTGTATTTTGATCAAATAAATGCAGCCTTGGTGAGCATTAGAGACTTATTTCAAAAACATGCTAATAAATATAATGTACTGTATATGTAGTCAGAATATGGCCAAATTCTGATTAAATCATCATCCACAGCTGAGACATTGTGATGGGCTTAGGTGAATTTGTGCTGAATCATTTATACATTCGTCTGACCAAGAAAAACTGTTGCAACTTAATATGCACAGACGCTCTCAGGTTCTCCGAATCAGTTCTCAGTCATTTCCAGTTCCAGTAACTGATGCAGTCACATCAGTCACACTACACTGCCCTATGAATAACCGTCCTACTGCTATTTTACTGCTGTTGTGCTGCAGGGAACAAATTCACTGTTTTCCTATTTAAAGAGACATACACTATATTGCCAAAAGTATTGGGTCGCCCCCTTCTAATGAACAGGTTTGACTACTTTAGTAATTTCTATGAGTACAAATCTTAATGTTAAAGCATATAATGATATTCTAGAAATTGTGTGCTTCTAATATTATAGCAACAGTTTGGACAGGACCCTTTTCTATTCTAACATGACAATGCCTCTGTGTATAAGACAAGGTTCAAAAAGAAAATGATTGATTCAGTCAGTGTGGAAGAACTTGACTGGTCTGCATAAAACCAAGTCCTAATCCCAGTTTAACACCTCTGGTGTGACTGTAAATACAGACCTTGAGCCAAAAACTCATCACCAAACACCAATGACTTGTACATATGGGTTCAGTCATTTTAGACACTTCCAAAACTATTGCAACAGAGATGGAAATACAATTTTTAAATACATGAATTATGTTCCCATTGTTGTTGCCACAGATTTGGAAGTGCATTTTTCTGTTCTAACGAAGGGGGTGTCCCAATACTTTTGTCTATATTGTGTATGTACAAGTCATTGGTGTTTGGTGATGAGTTTTTGGCTCAAGGTCTGTATTTACAGTCACACCAGAGGTGTTAAACTGGGATTAGGACTTGGTTTTATGCAGACCAGTCAAGTTCTTCCACACTGACTGAATCAATCATTTTCTTTTTGAACCTTGTCTTATACACAGAGACATTGTCATGTTAGAATAGAAAAGGGTCCTGTCCAAACTGTTGCTATAATATTAGAAGCACACAATTTCCTAGAATATCATTATATGCTTTAACATTAAGATTTGTACTCATAGAAATTACTAAAGTAGTCAAACCTGTTCATTAGAAGGGGGCGACCCAATACTTTTGGCAATATAGTGTATTACAGATATTGCAGTCATAAAATTTGGATCCTCTTGTTTATTACTTGTGTTTGAGGCTAGGTCAGTGATTGATTACTGCAGGTTATACAGTAAAGAGGCCCTCAGCTGCTGTTCTATTTCAATGAGCCTGTATATCATCACAGCCACCGTTACGGCCATTATAGTGACAGCCATCAGATTAGCCAGCCGCAGCAAGATCTGACCAGCACTCTACGTCATCCTGCAGTGAAAATGCAGTGGAAACCTCTTCTGACTTCATCAGTAGAAACCAATAGGTAAACATAAACCGAATATAGATGGAAAACACATGGATTCAGCTATAAGACTGGAAACTTAACAGGAAAAAGATATCTAAATGAATAATACAATAATTACAGGCATACAAACCTTATCACAGTAAGGAAAAGGTGTTCATCAGCCAGATTTCCGGAAGAGGACATTCCATATATACAGATGATTTTGTAAGTGTATGTTTTGGTCCCATTATGAGTTGTGGGAGGGCCAAGTGTGACCAAGAGCAACACCACAGTGGAATCTGCTTCTATTGACACGTAGGCACGCGTCAGACCTATTTTTAAACATGTTTTCAAATCACAAGCTCTCAGATTGCTTTTCCTTAGCCTGGTCAGTCGACCCTAAAAACTACTGGGCTTGTTTCAAAACACATCAACACTAGAAAATAAAGTGAAGCCAACAAATACTGGCATCTGTTGATCAAGGTTGATAAACCATCAACGGTTGAAGCTTAAAAACTGGCCCCATAAATCCAGCTCTGTCAGACAGACTACATCAAGGTCACCCTGATTCCCCCCCACACCCCACACACACCACACACACCACACACACACACACACACACACACACCACCACACACACACACACACACACACAGCTCCCTTGGTACTCATTTTAAGTGAATTATTCAGGTTTAACAAGCCAAGGGCAGTGACAGATTTCTTTTAACACAGACAGCAAGCAAGATGTTCTTACCTCAGACTGCTCCTCTTTGGTCTGAAAAGGACATCTTTGAAGTCCAGTTTGAGGTCAGCATCCACCCGGGGCATAGTGACAGGCCTGAGAGCGGATGAGAATCTCCTGAGCCAGGCTGGTGCAGTCGCTGGTCCAGAGCTCCAGGCACCAAACCTGAACCGGCAGAAGAACAGCGTATTTATAGTGTAGAAAGGGCCGTCACTGCCCAGGCCCCATGGCTTTATTTGGCAAGGCCTGTACGCTCTCTCCTTCCCTCTCTCTCCTCTCTCTACTCCCCCCTCCGCTTGCATTCAGTCTGGAGTGGCAGCAGCAGCAGTGATAAAAGTGTTTCCTGTGTGGCTGTCTGACACATATAAACACACACACACACACACACACACACACACACACAAGCGCAGTGACTGCAGCGCAGCACTGCAGTATGTGCACAGCTCCTGCTGTCCAGCTGAGGTATTGCTCCTCTGAATCAGTGAGTGATCTCATGGGAAATGAGAGGGAGGGACATGAAGATACAGTGTCTTACTTACCCTTCCCTTTTTAATGTTGTCTAATACAGAAATCATGGGTTTGAAAAAGTATAATGATTGCTGCTATAATCCACAGGGGACACTTTAATATAATTATATATAATCTATTTGATGATGGCAAATCCCTGTATGGAGATGTACAAGTACAAGAATTTTAAAAAGTTAGTCAATTTTTTTTTATTAAGCACCATCTACAGCTTTATTACACACAATGACACATGTGCATTGTATGTTCACAATGCATATCGCTGACTAATGTTTTTTTGTATTTATAGTGTAAATATTTAATGTAATTACTCAGTGCCTATTGTTTATATTCATTAATTGCAAGTTTCATTGTCAACCAGGTGAATTGACATTTTATTCCACTGTATACGTGCATATGGCTTACCATAACCCTGTCAACTTTAACAAAATTATTAATAATGAATATATAAATATACTATATTAATGAAAAATTATATATGACTACATTTTTGCAGTTTTATAATTTAATTTTAATCTTATAAATTTGCTTAAGACAAACTTTACATTGAAATTACACTTCAATTTATTGTTCCAGCACGGTATAAAACATGCAATGCTTGAAATGAAGTAATGAAAAGCCCCAAATTAACAATCTGAAACTGACATTTGCTTCTGATGTGCCATTCAGTTGGTCATTTTTATTGAGCAATTACATTCTATACAATAAAAAATGTATACAAAACAAGTGCATTACAAAATTCAGGCATGTGATCAGCGAAGGACAACAATCAAAGAAAATGTGAAATATACTATTGCAATAACATTGAACTGCAAAATTTAAAAACCTAAGTATTTAATAACAAAAACATTTTTACAGAACATTAAATTACAATGATAATATATATGTCTGTTTTGATTTCAGTTCTCATTAAACATTTGGGAAGATGGTTGTTACGTGTTGCGTTTTCAAATGCACAGACATGGAGTTTAAATGGAGCAGTATTTACAGTAAAATGAGCCGATTCACTCTAACACTGATTCGGTGCATCGGAGTATGTATAATTAAATCAAAGACTTTGAGGTTTGATAAATCACACCAACTGGCGAGTAACATTGTTTCACATACTCACCATTACCAATTTTTACTCTCATTTGGTGCATGACTGAGATGGTAAGGGCTTTCCACACACAACTACTCGGTTGGGAGTAATCCATGCATACAGATGCATAAATGCATTTGAAAGCAAAGCATTTCACAGTTTATTTAGCCTGTCCATTTGCTTCTGCTAGATAATGGTAAACAAACTTGGCTTGTGCTCGAGGGAGGCTCGAACCTGAGGCACGGCTCGAGCTCCGAGTAAGAACCCCTCTCTATGAATGTATGCTGTGGAGGAGGAAAAGAACAGCGAAAGAAAAGAAATGGAGGAGGAGAAGGGGAGCAGGAGGGATACAAGAAGTATTGTTGCTGGGACGGAGCAGCGACTGCTGTTTATTTATGCTCGCAGCAATGATTGACAGGACTGAAAGATTAGGCTCCTCCCGAACCTACATCTAAGGCCATTCAAATAGTAGGAAAATATGTTTGGAAATCACATCCCTGAGAATCTCATTAAAATCTACAAAATGGTTTTAAAGGCTTTAGGCCACCTCATCCAGCTTGAGGGTCCAGGCATCAGCGGGTGTGAAAGGCAGATCAGGCAGCAGAACAATCAGACCTGTTGAATGCAGAGGAGCCCATTTCAAAGGCTCAGCGATCCCCAGCAAAGTCACCTGAACAGAGATGCAACAGATATTTCATTGATATCTTACCAAAAAATAACATTTTATTTCTAAATAATGATGAATTGAAATATTTACCACTGTGTTGTAGGAGGTTTTAGGTGTTAAAAGCTTAAAGGAGTTCTGCATGGGGTTGGAGGTGAAGATCGCATACACAGTGCTGCTTTTTGACGTATACCTGGAATTGAAGGAAAATTTAAAACACTAAAATTAATGAGGCGTTCAGAGCTTTAATATATCTGCACAACATGCTAACTAGAAATAAACTAAGACTGCAGAAACAAGCAGAGAACGAAGCAAAACTTATTTTCACACATGGCTCCTGTTATACTCATCATGGTCTCTAGGTGACACTTTTTCACTGCAACCACAACTGGATTTTCTGAAAGTTTTTCAAAGGAACTATAAGGCACAGACAGATAAGAGGAAGTTTAAAAACATCAACACACCAGACGGGAACTGTAGCATTCTCAGCCTGAACTCGCCAAGGCTTAGTTGCGTAAATGGCTTCACCATTGACCTTCAGCCAGGCTCCAATCCCTCTGAGACGTTCCTCAAAGACAGGTGCAATCATGCCGTCTGATGTTGGCCCCACATTTAACAGGTAATTCCCTCCTAATGCAACGACGTAGACCATGTCCTGTGATCACAATATAACAGTCGTTAGACACCATATGAACTTGCATAAGCTTTTGTGTCCATGTTTTATTGATATGTAATACATTTTTACAACACAAGAATCTAGTAATATCATCTATTCTAAGGCAAGAACTTTTGTCTATTAGCAACACATCTCACCTTTATAATGGATGGCAGATCCATCAGTTCGCTTAGCTTCATATTTCGGCGATACCCCCATGATATTGTGTCCACTGACTGGCATTTCTCCCACTTGTGATTGGGCAGTTCTCCAGGAGTGAACTTGTCAGCACAGTTGTAATAACCTCCATGTTTACAATAACAGCCTAACCCCCATCTGTCATTGGTCACCACCACATCCTGTAAAGAGTGAAATAATGCAGCCATTATGATCTGAATTACAATTTGAGACAAAGTTTTAAAATAAGAACAGCATGATGCATGATCTCACTTTGACCGGACTGTCGTTGTAGAGCCAGGCTAGGAATCCTGTAGAGTTCCAATAAGTGTCAGGTGCTTCCCAGTCCCCATCTGACCAAATCAAGTCCGGCTTGTACCTGAATCATCAAAAACATCACCAGTTAATGTCACACCATCCATATAGACTGTAAAGATTGATATTTGCACAAACAAACAACAGACAAGTCAGGCTTATATCATAAATGCTCTTCGTTCTCCAGTCTGTATCATCACATGACTGATGCAAATTTACCTGTTGACCAGATCGTAGAGCTCTGGCATGGCTTTTTTTTCAACAAACTCCCGGGTCTTGAAACCAGACTGCTTGTCGCTCAGGTAGATGGGATTGAACCATTCATACAGCGAGTGGTAGAGTCCATAATGCAGAGATCTAATATAAGAAATTCAACATTTTTGTATAAAATTCAGACTGCAACAAAAAAAACTCCTTAATGACAGACCTACTGTGAGCGACAAGGTGGTCAATCAATGGTATGTGCTTTTGTTAAAGCTATCTGCCTACATAATGTCAACTTATTTTTTAAATAATGTTTAACAGCAGAATTATCTGTACATATATTACATTAGATGAAATACATTACCCATACATATATATATATATACATACAGTACAGTACATATGTATGTGTGTGCAATAAATGTAGAAATAATAAATCAGTATTAGGCCTGCACTGATTTTATTAGTAAGTTCAAGGAAGGGTTTTCTCTGTTATGCTGTTTCTGTAGAGGAAATTCTTATTTTTCAGGTAACCTATTCAAGTTTTGTTAACCATTTTGAGCTCTGTCACAAAATTATACAAATGCCTGGTTATATGGATAAAGATATTTTTAAATGTGTTCCATTTAGAAAAATATCATATTCATGAAGTAAAATAATGTCAGTTTTTCCAAATATTAAATAGGATTCTTTAATTTCTATAAAGATCAACAGTATACTGCTAAAAAAACAATAGAAGCCCAATAGAAACCATCAC
Organism: Aspiorhynchus laticeps; assembly: GCA_023376895.1. Taxonomy (NCBI): domain Eukaryota; kingdom Metazoa; phylum Chordata; class Actinopteri; order Cypriniformes; family Cyprinidae; genus Aspiorhynchus; species Aspiorhynchus laticeps. The sequence goes on along the minus strand of JALXFT010002609.1, from coordinate 45,038 downwards.
ATAAATTCCAATGGTTTCCATTAAAATACCATTAGCTTTTTCCAGTAAAACCATTACAAAATTTATTTTTGTAGTGTGTTTTGGGCTTTTCTCCAATCGGATTTAACATCCCACCAATAGAATCCATCATATACCAGTAGACACCATTATAGTTTCCATTAAAACCAATGCAATTCCCATTATAACCATTAAATCATTAAACCATTACATTTTCTATTGTGTTTTGGGCAGGGTTCTATTGTTTTTTTTCAGCAGGGTAAAGTTAAGAAATCTCTGTTACTGAATAGGCTAACTGATGTAATAGTTATATAATGGTTGTAAAATGTACGAGGTAGCCTGCAATGTGTATGTTCTGTCAAATTTCCCCGATGGAAAAAAAGGAAGTGGCTTATTTCCGGTTAGCATCAGTCTGCCCTACAAGCACAATACCTCTTTCTTATCGCAGCACCCAAATCTCCAACCAGATCCCTGTGAGGTCCATTATCAACAGAATTCCAATTCCAGGAGGTCGGGGACCCCCAGTTTGTGAACCCCTCGTGGTGTTTGGATGTGAGGACCACATATCTGCGCAGAATGACAAGCAAAAGCATAAATATGAAGAACTCAGGAAGCATCACTGCAAACTAATATGTTACGTACTTTGCTCCTGAAGCTTCAAATATATCAGCCCACACGTCAGGATCAAAAAACTGCGCGTGGAAATCAGGTGCGAAGTCTGTGTAGCTGAATCCAGGAGGGTAGTTTTTAACCATGAACAGGAAGTATTCAGGTTTTAGTGCGATCTTCCAGTACCACCAGAACCACTCGCTGCCGAACGCAGGCACTGAAAACACCCCCCAATGAACGAAGATCCCGAACTTCACCTCGTCGTACCATTCAGGAATAGGTCTGGAGTCCAAACTGGTCCAATCGGGCGTATATCGAGTCCCGAGAGTTGATGCGCATGATAGCAGACAAAGAAACAGCGATATCTGACACGGAGTCACTTGCATGATCGATCACAAGAGAGCTTCACAGACGTGAGTGTGTGCACTGTGATCGGTAAAGGTGAATCTAAAGCACTTATGTCAGTACCGACTTCCGCATTATATATATTTCTACCGGCGAAACAAAACCCGAACAACCTGTTTGTGTTTCCTGGTTTATCAGATGACATGAAACATGTGACTACAGCACATGACTTACCTGCAAAACCACTTGCTCGGTTAATAGCGCTACACTGGTCAAAAAAAAAAAAAAAAAAAAAATAGGTTTCGGTTCTCGTCTGCATTATTCACTGCCCATTTAAATGGTTTTTTTTTTTTGTAAAAGGGGAAATGACCGTTTTACTTACTTCAACTTTTCTAAACAAAATGTTTAATTGGCTTTTCTAAAAGAGAAAATGGAATAATAAAAAAGGCAATATGAGTTTTGTTTGCAAAAGTACTGAATCTAAAAATAATGCACATTAATAGTCTAAATAAATATATTTGTAACAGCAATTCAGATCACAAGTGCATTATTTCAGTCCTTACAGGATGTGGTAATTAAACTTTTGTAACCTAAATATCAGTTCAATGTTTTTAGTTCCATACACTTCTGCAACAGACAGTATTCATAACTTATTTAATCAAGCAAATGAAATGAGACCACTAAATTGGTCCCTTAAATGTGTTTAAGACGGATAACTTAAAAATGAATTAAAAAAAATCATAATCCATAATTAGCCACTGCAAATTTGTACTAAACTCAAACATAATGGTTACTGCTTTCCGAGCTGTTATGTTTCCTATTCCAGTACATTTTTATTCCACCAAATATTTAACAGTATTTTCTATTCCACAAATAAGTAAAGTGTTTTGTAAGTGTAAAAATTGCTTTGCAACTTTCTGCTTATTCTCCTGTCCAGCAGTAATAGCACTCATCTCCGCTTCATCTCCTTCCACCAGAAACACGGCCCAGTCAGTCTCATTAATTGTTTTTTAGACAAATACTTAATTGATATTAGCATTCGTTGAAATGGCGTTTCAGTTTTAAGCATGGGTTCCGAGATATTTCTTAAGCAATGTTATATCAAGTTATGAAAAAGCATTAAATTAAGAATCTTAAAATCACAATTGGTTCTGATGTTTCATTCAGTTGGTCAGTTTTATTGTGCAAACAAAAAAAAACAAAAAAAAAAAACTGATTTATACAAAACTTTCTTAAAATCATTACAGTTTATTAAAATCTACAAAATGGTGTTAAAGGCTTTAGGCCACCTCATCTAGCTTGAGGGTCCAGGCATCAGCGGGTGTGAAAGGCAGATCAGGCAGCAGAACAATCAGACCTGTTGAATGCAGAGGAGCCCATTTCAAAGGCTCAGCGATCCCCAGCAAAGTCACCTGAACAGAGATGAAATGCATTTTATGATATCAATGAAGTGTATTTTTGTTGCATTAAAAAACATTTTATTCCTAAATTCGGATGAATTTATAAATACTTGCCACTGTACTGTTGGAGGTTTTGGGCGCAGAAAGCGTAAATGAGTTCTGCATGGGGTTGGAGGTGAAGATCGCATACACAGTGCTGCTTTTTGACGTATACCTGGAATTGAAGAAAAATTTAAAACACTAAAATTTGAGTGTGCTAACTAAGACTCCAGGAACATGCAGAGAAGGAAGGAATCCAGGCTGCTTAAAAAAAACAGACCTAGAAGTACTCAAATATTTTATGCCAACCATATGATCAGTTTACAGACATGTGAAGTATTTTTAGGGCAAAAGCGTGTATTCACATCTACAGGGGTAAGTACCTAGTAGTTCAGCTTCTGAAAGTATTTCAAAGGAACTGTAAAGCACAGACAGATAAGAGGAAGTTTAAAAACATCAACACACCAGACGGGAACTGTAGCATTCTCAGCCTGAACTCTCCAAGGCTTAGTTGCATAAATGGCTTCACCATTGACCTTCAGCCAGGCTCCAATCCCTCTGAGACGTTCCTCAAAGACAGGTGCAATCATGCCGTCTGATGTTGGCCCCACATTTAACAGGTAATTCCCTCCTAATGCAACGACGTAGACCATGTCCTGTGATCACAATATAACAGTCGTTAGACACCATATGAACTTGCATAAGCTTTTGTGTCCATGTTTTATTGATATGTAATACATTTTTTACAACACAACAATCTAGTAATATTATCTATTCTAAGGCAAGAACTTTGGTCTATTAGCAACACATCTCACCTTTATAATGGATGGCAGATCCATCAGTTCGCTTAGCTTCATATTTCGGCGATACCCCCATGATATTGTATCCACTGACTGGCATTTCTCCCACTTGTGATTGGGCAGTTCTCCAGGAGTGAACTTGTCAGCACAGTTGTAATAACCTCCATGTTTACAATAACAGCCTAACCCCCATCTGTCATTGGTCACCACCACATCCTGTAAAGAGTGAAATAATGCAGCCATTATGATCTGAATTACAATTTGAGAAAGTTTTAAAATAAGAACAACATGATGCATGATCTCACTTTGACCGGACTGTCGTTGTAGAGCCAGGCTAGGAATCCTGTAGAGTTCCAATAAGTGTCAGGTGCTTCCCAGTCCCCATCTGACCAAATCAAGTCCGGCTTGTACCTGAATCATCAAAAACATCACCAGTTAATGTCACACCATCCATATAGACTGTAAAGATTGATCTTTGCACAAACAAACAACAGACAAGTCAGGCTTATATCATAAATGCTCTTCGTTCTCCAGTCTGTATCATCACATGACTGATGCAAATTTACCTGTTGACCAGTTCGTAGAGCTCTGGCATGGCTTTTTTTTCAACATAATCCCGGGTCTTGAAACCAGACTGCTTGTCGCTCAGGTAGATGGGATTGAACCATTCATACAGTGAGTTGTAGAGTCCATAATGCAGAGATCTAATACAAAAAGTTACTTTATTAAACTATGGCTACTATAAAGATATTGAACATTACTGCCAAAGAATGATACAGTTCATTGAACATTTTTGGAAACAATAAAAAAAAACAACAACTCACTAATACACTAATGTGGCTCTTAGAACCAGTCTAGCACACAGTGCCAGATTTAGCGCAAGGATAAACTGAGACACGCAGTGAAACATTAGCGATGAAAAGTTGACATATTTTTGCAGTTGACCTCGCATTTGTAGTTTTCCTTTCAGACGCAAAATTGATGGGAGTTTTTAAATGTATCATGCAGGGTGATTTACTTTTTGTCGGCAGGTATTTGTGCCATTAACGCCAAAAAGCTTACTTGCAACTATGTTGTTTTTAGTAGACCCGCATGTCAGGCTATCATTGGCTGTTGTTCTTGGTAGATTGCATTGGTCATTATGAAAATGATCTGGCTGCGTCAGTGTTCTTTAACTTGCACATTGTCAGTAAGTTAGATAACCCGCAGAACTTTTGCGCTCTCACGCTAATTTGCCGTTAAGTAAGCTAAATGTAAGGAAGTTGTCCAATACCTCTTTCTTATCGCAGCGCCCAAATCTCCAACCAGATCCCTGTGAGGTCCATTATCAACAGAATTCCAATTCCAGGAGTACGGGGACCCCCAGTTTGTGAACCCCTCGTGGTGTTTGTTTGTGAGGATCACATATCTGAATGGAAAATAACAAGCAAAAGCATAAATATATAGACCTCAACAATCACCGCAAAACCATATCTACGTACTTTGCTCCTGAAGCTTCAAAGATATCAGCCCACTCGTCAGGATCAAAAAACTGCGCGTGGAAATCAGGTGCGAAGTCTGTGTAGCTGAATCCAGGAGGATAGTTTTTAACCATGAACTGGATATAGCTGGGGTTTTGTGCGATCTTCCAGTACCACCAGAACCACTCGCTGCCGAACGCAGGCACTGAAAACACCCCCCAATGAACGAAGATCCCGAACTTCACCTCGTCGTACCATTCAGGAATAGGTCTGGAGTCCAAACTGGTCCAATCGGGCGTATATTGAGTCCCGAGAGATGATGCGCATGATAGCAGACAAAGAAACAGCGATATCTGACACAGAGTCATTTGCATGATCGATCACAAGAGAGCTTTACAGACGTGAGTGTGTGCACTGTGATCGGTAAAGGTGAATCTAAAGCACTTATGTCAGTATGCACCGACTTCCGCACTATATATATTTCTACCGGCGAAACAAAACCCGAACAACCTGTTTGTGTTTCCTGGTTTATCATATGACATGAAACATGTGACTACAGCACATGACATAAGCTGCCTGCAAAACAACTCACCACAAGCGACAGGAACAGTACTTCAAGAGTTTATCAAAACAATACCTTGAATAGGACTGGACTCCTCCTCGGCATCTTGTATGTTTTGATTCGTTAAAAAGAACCGGCTCATTAGTCATTTGCTCGGGAATCGAACGCTGGTCAAAGGGTTTCGGTTCTCATCCTTTTGTAAACTGGAGAATTGTCACTTACTTTAACTTTTTTTTTTTTTGGTATCTTAAAAGAAAATATTTTTAATTATCTTCTCAAAGACAAAATGAAATGGAAAAAAATAAGCAGTCTGACTTCGTCTTGACAAAAGCCTAGCAAAAAAGTAATGGATAGGCTAAACAATAATTAAGTTGTAAGGTCTCAAAATGAATAGAAAACTATTTTGTGTTCTGTCTTGCATTGTATTTTATTACAAGGTCAAAATGTGCCTGTAAAAATCTGTAACCCTGTATAATTATGCTAATGTTGTATTTCTGTTACCTTAGCAGCCTTCCAAAAAAATAAAAATAAATAAAAAATAATAATAATAATTAAGTTGAATACCCCAAATGGTCAATAACATGTTTTTAGGTTCTTGATGACAAAATATTTTTTCTTCTGAAACATGATACTCGTAACACTTATCAAACAAATCAATTGACAAGACCACTGAAATGGTCCCTGAAAGTATTTAAGGCAGTTCACTTTAAAGCATAAAAATATTTATTTACACAACTGCTACAACACATTAAAATCTGTTGTGGCCTCATTGTCATACAGCAAAATATGTTCATAATCCATAATAAACCAGTGCAGATTTGTACTAACCCCAAATATAATGTTTGACAGCTTTCCCAGCTGTGTAGTGTTTCCAATACAAATTAATCTTTTAATTGCACCAAATAATTAACCATCTTTTCTAACCCACAAATAATATCAAGAAAAAGTGACTAAACTGGTAGTTTGTTACCGGTAGAATGTTGAACACACCCTCCTTTAGTCTCTTACGTACTCCTTTGTTATTCGTTTGGAAAGGATCCAAGTGCAACTGTGGAAATGAATCTACAATAGAGTGCCATTCTCTGAAAGCTGCTTTGCAACATTCTGCTTATCATCCTGTCCAGCAGTACTAGCGCTCGCCTCTGCTTCATCCCCTTCCACCATAAACATGGGCCAGTCAGAGTCTCTAGTGCCCCTCTCCATAGATTCAGACTGGATGCTGAGGTTCATGGAGGAGGGATCCTCACTGGCTGTAGTAACAAAGGTGCAGCCATCACAAAGTCCAAATCGCTTCATTCCCTGGGACACAATGCCTGAGAAAACTCGACGACAGCCTTTGCACACAATGGGCCAGGTGGAGCGATGGACCTTCAAAACAAAAATATGCATGAATGAAGTTTCACTTGCTTAACATTTTTTATATCTCTAAAGGAAGTATTTTTAATTCCCTTCTCAAAGACCAAATGGAATGGAAAAAATAAAGCAATTTGACATTAATGACAACTACTTGACAATTAATAAAAAATAATGTATAGGCTAAATAATATGGAGATCTAAATATTTAAATCACATCCATCTCATGTTTTTAAAACATATAAAGTTTTTAAAAGGTAGTGCATTTGTATTAATGCATTCCAAAAACAAATTCATTAATCCAGTTACTTTCATGAGGAAATTTTCATAGATATTTGTTTGAAATTTGTTAAACTTTGATTAAATTCCACTATACAGAGTGACATATATACACACATATATACACACACACGTATACATATGTATATATATATACATATCATATTATCAAAACAAAGGATTCTTCGATTAATGTTATTTTTGATTATTCCTTGACCAGAATAATTTGAATTAATATCAAAAGGCATGACTATTTCTGAGAGATTCAATACTTTGGAATTCTAGTGTTTGCATAAAACATGCCTTTCTCTGGAATTAATTAACCACAGGTAAGTACAGCAACAGGATTACTGTGTATATTTAACACTGACACTTGCTCTTGTCTGTAGAACAAAAACATACTGACTTACAGCAAGTTCAGTTAAATGAGTGCAATACTTTCAATGCAGTTAAACATTAACCTCACAAGCAAACAATTTACCCTTTGCTGTTCTACAGCTACACATTCAGATATTTCCCAAGTCTTATGAAGACTTACAGAAATTGCATGAGTGCGAAGATGTTCTTGTCTTGTGAAACGTTTGCCGCAGACCTCACAAGGATATGGCCTTTCTCCTGTGTGGCAGCGGATGTGCCTCTTCAAAATACCCTTCTGTTTGGCCGTGTACGGACAGAATGGACATTTGTGCAGCCTCCCTATATAAACACACACTTATATATTACAACACAATTCAAAAATGATTCCCTGCATCCGAATTCCATACTATATAGTAGGAGAAAAACAGCATATGAGTAGTATGTCCGAATGCATACTATTCATAAAACAGTAAGCAAAAATTCCCCAGATGACTTGCACATTTTAGAATCTCATCAGAAGCTTGCGTTCTGTAAGTGAACAACATCTTGTGGTGCCATCCCAAAGAGGTACCAAATCACTCTCACGGACCTTTTTCTGGACTGTGCCCAGCTGGTGGAATGACCTCCCGATCTTAATTCGAACAGCGAGTCTTTAGCCATTTTCAAAAAACATCTAAAAGACACATCTTTTTTGCCAGCACCTTACTAACTAATACTAACACTTACCTATTCTATTTAAAAAAAAAAAAAAAAAAATCCTAGCTACGTGTACTGTTCTAGACTAACTGAGACTTGTCATGGCACTTGTATACTGTTGCTCTCTCGATGGTCTGATTGCTTCTATTGTTCTCCTCATTTGTACGTCGCTTTGGATAAAAGCGTCTGCTAAATGATTAAATGTAATGTAACGTAAATGTAAGTAGCATCTGATTTAAGGTCTCTGCACACTGAGTCCGAAATTTTCGCATGCGTTTTTTCGTATTCGCAATCCTAAAAATTCGTCACGCACAGAGACCTTGCACACTGAGTCCGATGCGTATTAATTAATCCGTTGCGAAAAAATTCGCAAAACAGTAGCCTACTAAATGGAGTCTTCAAGCATTGAGGATGATTTTGTTCTTCTCTTGCTTCTTAAAAAAAGAAAAAGAAAGGAAATATTGGGTCCATTCAATCCTGAGATATAGAGAGGATGGAGAGTTCCCCTCCTTATTAAGGAGCAGCGGGATTATCACGGGCGATTCAAAGTTTACTTCAGGACGTCAGTGGCTCAGTTTGATGCTTTGCTAGCGATACTAGAGCCACATATTAAAAAGAAGACCACCAATTTCTGTGAACTCAGTGTGCAAGGATCTATATACAGTGCTTTGTGCTGTGAGACGAAGTGGATGAACTTGACAATCGCCATTCTGGATTTTGGCGATCGTTTGTACGGTGGCTCTGAACTGTCAAAACACCTCTCAAAATGCTTGCCACGGATGCGAAAAACACAAAAAAATTGAACCCGATCCGATTTTTTTTATGACGGACAAATTTCGGAGGCAGTGTGTAAACGTGATTGACATAACGTGAGGTCGTATTTATTTTTCAACATGCGAAAATTTCGGACCCAGTGTGCAATGGCCTTAACACTTTACTATCCCATGAGGCCACAGGAGGATTTGAGAATAGCAGTGAAATGTTATAGAAAATATAGAACATACTTTATTTAAATAGTCTTGAAGCAAGTTACAGCATGCAATTTAAGACACAGCGATTGTTTTACTACAACAATTTTATTCAGCATATCTCACCTGGATCATCCCCATACCAGTCATTCTGTATCTCCATCCCACAGGGTCCCGCAGGACCGAGCACATCATCGCCACGGCCAAATCCACCGACGTACCCCAAACTCTGGGAAAAGTGTTCTTCATGGTTAGCGTTCATCCACGCTCTGAACAGCACATCTGGATACTGCTTCATTGGGCAGTTAGCAAATGATACGGATGAATGCTCAGTGCTTGGAGCTGGACTAGTGTTAACAGTTCTCTCCTCGTCCTGATTTGGGCCTTGATAAAGAGTCGTGTCTTTGGATTCCCGTGAAGATTCGCCCTCCTCATCAGGGTCATACTCCATTTTGGGATGCACCAAACTTAGAAGCAATCCTGGGGTGGATGAGTTGACTAAATCTGGGCCTGGACTGATCTTCAGTGGGGCATTCATGGGACGATGGTTGGGAAAAGCTCCTTGAGAGTTTTCCCCTTCTGAGTCTTTACTACTGGTGGCCGCTGGCATGCAGACAGCAGCTGTTGGGGCGTCATCAGGGCTGAGGGCCTCGGTGACCTGACAGGTCCTTTGGTCTGCATCAGAAGTGGATGCCACAGGAGCACTAGTGGCTGAAACTGGGTTTTCACTATCATTGAAGTCCTTGTGTCTCTCCCTCTCCCTGTTACAGATCTCCAAGGATGACTTGATGTAGCCCTTGCAAAAGTTCACCACGTCGGTCATCTGCAGGTAGCTCGCAGCTGACATTATTTCAATGACATTGTCGCTGTGCAGGTCCAGGCGACCCGAATACAGAAAGTCTAGGATGAAGGAGAAGGCCTCGGCTGTGACGATGTCCAGGGAGGCCGTGTTGTGTCTCTGACCATTGTCCTGCAGGTAATGCACCAGCAGTGCCCGAAAATAACCACTGCTGGCAAAAAGAATATTACGATGTGCTTTAAAAACACGTCCCTCTACTATGATGCTGCAGTCACAGAAGAAGTCCCTCTTACGCAGTTCGTTCAACTCGGACAAGAGCCGGGACAGGTAGGAGGGAACCTCCATATTCACTGTATTAAAGCCATGTGTTTCTCTGGAAGAATAGAGGTGAACATATAAATCAATGTTCATGGCCTATTCTATGAAATAATTCCATACTGTCAAACTGCTAACCTTCACAAAGAGATAAAATAGGGTGACCAGATGCCCCGTTTTCCAGAGGCGGTCCCGGTTTTAGCGAATGCAATAATTACATTCACAGAAAGCATGTAATATGTGCTTTGAGCCTAAAACATCATAACAACATCATCTTTTTAAACCAAAAACATCAAATAATTATATATGGAACCCACAACAAATTAAAAAATTGCATTATGCACATAAGCCTAAATGCAACTCATATTCTCTCATTTTTATTTAATAGATATTGATAAGTCCACTGAATTAGAATATTTCCAGTTTCCGTTTCAGAAGTCTGAACACATTAAGATTATATACTGACTACCATACCAATGTCATACTGTTAATTGATGCAAAATACATTATACAAACATTTAAAGTGCAATTCAGAGGTTATATCACTGTCACAATAGTATCAAAAGTATCTGAAACAAATCAAATTCGCGCTACATATCTGTGGTTATAATTTAGGAACAACAGAAATACGATTTTGACAATCGTTCTGTTTTACAACAGCAATGAATTTTTAGAGATGAGGGAATTAACAGCGGCGAGCAATACGAAAAAAAGCCCACTGCATGGTAACAAATCCAGCGCACTCGAAATAACTGGTACAGTTATTACAAAATTACTATTACCCTCTGATGATAAAAACACATTTGTTTTATACTTACGTTTAGGTGTCTGTTTGGTTGCTTCTTCTTCTTCTTTAGTTTTACGGCGGATCGCAGACTAACAAGTGCATTACCGCCACCTATCTCTAAAATGGACCATTGACACTCTACCTACAATCTCATAATTAACCTCCCAACCCATCTTCAAACACCTTTATCTTTCCCTTTTCTCCTCCACCCGCCCAGAGACTTCATAGAGTTTCATTCGGCGCTGCGTGTTCAGCTCCTCCGTCCACCCTCATCCTCTCAAGCGGGATTTGAAGGAGAAAAGAGAAAAGAAAAGAAACAAAAATAAATAAAAATAAAAATAAATAAATATATATATAAACACTTACACTCGCTTGTTCAAACCAGATCTTCCTAGATATTGTAACAATAATGATTTCGTATTTCTTTCCGGATTTAATAAATTCTTCATTGTAAACTGTTCGCCCTTATTCTCTAGTTCGTCTTTCAACTCATTTCTTTCAGCATTATACTTCCTGCAGTACATTATAACATGTTCGACTGTTTCATTAACATCACATACCTCACATAGCCCTGTTGGATGTTTATTTATTAAATGCATTGTATTGTTCAACCTTGTATGCCCCAATCGCAACCTTGTAATCATGTTCTCCTCAGCTCTGCTCCATCCTGATACTCTTCCCTTACCCACTGTTGACTGAATTTGATACAAATGCCTTCCTTTGGTATCTTTGTCCCATAACTGCTGCCATAATTTCCATATATTCTTTTTGATAATTGATTTAATTTCCGATCTACTAAAAGGAATCTGAATATCAACTGTTTCTTGTTCTATGGCCTTTTTAGCTAAATTATCTGCCTCTTCATTACCTTTCAACCCAATGTGAGCCGGCACCCACAGAAACTGAACTTTTATACTAATTTGCTTAAGTGAATGTAATTCTTGAATAATCTCTATTATCATATCTTGTCTTGTTTTTGACTTCCGTTCATTCAAACTTATTAGAGCTGAACTTGAATCTGAACAGATTACGATCTTGGGTACTTTAACTTCACTAATCCACCTTATTGCCATAATTATTGCAAACATCTCTCCAGTAAATACTGATAAACAATCTGATATTCTACTGCTCTTATTCACTTTTAACTTTGGTATTATGAATGCAGAACCCACATGACCTGTTTTTGGATCTTTTGAAGCATCTGTGTAAATGTGTATGTATTCTCCATACCGTGACCCCATATATTCCCTTACATCATATACCTCTGTTTCGTATGATCCTTCCTTTTGTCTTCTTTCTAATAAGCTAAGATCAACTTTTGGTTGGGGCATAACCCACATTGGCACTGGAGATAAAGGAATTATTGGAGCATATCTTACCTCTTCCAGTCTCATATCTCTTACTAATTTCCCCACTCTCCATCCAAAACTATTACACTCTCTCTTCTCATGTTCCCAACTAGTTCTCAACACTTTTTTTGTAGGGTGATTTTCATTCTGCCCACTTAAGTTTGCCCAGTAGGATACTATTAACTGTTGTCTTCTTATCTGTAATGGCATTTCTCCCATCTCTACTTAGAGCTGTAACTGGAGATGTTAGACATGCCCCACAACATATTCTTAGGGCTTGGGCCTGAATTCTATCTAATTTAATTAAATTAGATTTAGTTGCCGATCCATATACCAAACAACCATAATCCATTATAGATCTTATCATGGATATATATATAGCTTTTAAAGCCAATCTATCTGCTCCCCATTCCTGACCCGAAATACCCCTCATCACATTGACTACTCGCTTACATCTTCCCACCATCTTTTCTCTGTTTGGTTGCTCTTCATGGTGGTCTTTTAAAAATGTCTACCTGATTGACTGCTTCCTGATTTCTACGATGTACTTCCTGTCGCTGCCATAGCAGCGGGCGTGGTGTTATTAGAAATCGCTCCCTACCCCCTATATAGTGTACAACGTCGGATGTCAGCCATTCGTTCACTGGTTTATACTCACAATGCATGCACACTGTACACTTGTCGAAGCACTATTGCCCAAAATCCAAAGCAAGAGAGAGAGCGCGAGAGAGTTTGAACGGGAAAAGCGGTTTGCAGTCCTATGTCCCCAGGGTCCTATGTTAGGGAGGGTTAGAGTTAGGTTACTTTAATTGTTTTCTCTCATGAGTAACTAATTCACTGAGGTGGCAGTTTTGTCCCAAGACGTCGATGATTAAATGTGTTCAGTAATCATATACACCTTTCCTCAAATATTTAGTGCCCGTTCATGCCTGTGTGTGTGTGTGTGTGAGAGAGAGAGAGAGAGAGAGAGAGAGAGAGAGAGAGAGAGAAAAGTATGCTATAGATGGGATTTAGAAAGTTATTATTAACAAGTAATGCAATACTTCTTAGAGTAATTAGTACAGTAATCAAATAACTTTTTTAGAGTAACTTTTTTGAACATAATTCTCTGCCTGACTCAGGGGCCTGACAGGCACAGGCCCGCCCACTCTGATGAAAGGCCCCCCCAGTTTATTATACAAATATAATATTTGTTTAAATAATTATTGTTTAATCTATTTTAGCACAATTAGAGGACTATTATAACATCTCAAATAATTAAAATAAAATATTATTCTTGATGAGTTTGATTGACAGCAGTGTTCGCCAATTGTTATGCAGGCTGTTTCGGGCTTGTCTTGCATGCAAATTTGTGCGTGTTGACCCGTTCAGTTGGCCTGTAATTTGCAGCTGTGTGTTAGAAAATGTTAGAAAAAGCAGCAGCAATGCATAATTCTGTAAAAAATACTTTTAAAAACTCGCACTCACGAGGGAGAGAGCCCGTCCATCAGTCCGCAAGTAACGGTAAGACTTTCAGTTCCACGCGAGGACCGGTTCATTCTGTGAAGCCGGGAACACACTACAGGCACACTACAGCTCAGTCGTGTTTTTAAAGTCGTTTGGTGTGCAGTGTCTAAATAATTTAAGACCAGCTGTTACCAATCGTCCTCACAAAGATTAGCCTATTTTTGTATGTATATATATATATACAGTGTTCGAACTATACCGTGGGCTTTGGGGGAGCCCACTTTTTTTTTATATATATATAATCGAGAGTCACGCAGACCTATAACAACCCAGCCACAACACATAATTGCGAATAACATGCCTTACCTTAACACAGAATGCCTTGTGTTCTTTTTGCCATGGTGGCTATATGGTGCTAACCAGTGTTGGGCAGTAACTAGTTACTGTAACTTAGTTACTGTAATAATATTACTTTTTTGCAGTAACTAGTAGTGTAACTAATTACTAATAAGATTTCAGTAATAATATTACAGTTACCATCCATAAAATAGCTTAGTTACTTAGTTACTTTTGATGTCTCGACCCCGCTGATTTAAAATCCAACAATCAAATAATTCCTAGATTTATTTTCATAATTTTCCTGACTCGCACATGCATGTGATGTCCCCAGTGCTGCAGGCAAGCTTGGAATATGGAAAAGCTTACATTCAGCAGATAGAAATATTGCATTATATTGATTTTGTCAAGAAAAAAGATGATCCGAACACTGTTGTGTAAGTTGTGGCTTTACTTTACGCTGACATTACATCCCACCCACATCCCTCTGATCAACATGTGGTACATTATATTACTATAATTAAAAATATTTTTGGAAAATTAAACAGATTCTTACAAACTTATGTGATTTCATAAAATACATAATGAAATATAATCGTATATGGGAAACTGAGAAATTACAATTAGCTTCAAGCTACACATGACAATTAATGAGATTAATAATTTCTATCAAGTGTCACTATCAATCACTATTGAGTGTTTGTAATAACTTCTGACTGCGATCCAATGTGGATTTTGGTCAAATGATGAGGCAGAAATATGTTTTTAGTAACATTCAAGAAGAATTTTATGTGGAAGATACAGTTACAACTTCTGTGGGGCGTGAAGAAAAAGTAATGTAACTAGTAGTGTAACTAATTACTGTTGCCAGAAAGTAATAAGTAAAGTAACAATATTACTTTTGAAAGGAGTAACTAGTAATGAGTAATATATTACATTCTTTGAGTAACTAGCCCAACACTGAACATTACACTACATCCCATTGAAAAGGTAATAGACATAGTCTTTTATACAGGAAATATGTTTGCACAACAGATATCAGTATAACAAATACCTAATACTGAAATCCTCTCTTCTAAACTATTGTGGAAGTTTTAATGTTGGCATTTTCTGGTCTGTCTACAAAGTGGCCGCGAGACACAAGGCCTCGATCTTACTGTTTTTCAGTTACATGTACATACATTTCATTTAACTTGTAATGTTACACATTACAAGTTGAACATGGTGTGGAAACACTATTTTCTTTGTACGCGTCTCTAAACATAACTTTATTAAATAAATCACATTTGTTTTAAGTGAAAGCGATGATTCGCCTTTTAGTTTTGTTCCAGGGAACAGGTACAACTGTAACTGCGCGTTGTCATGTTTGGCTGTTCTTCTTTAAGAAAACATGAGGCCAGCAGTTTTTTAACATATCTTAACTCTCTTAAATTTTCTCAATTGTAAATGTTTGTTTAGCTTAAATATTAGATTTAGTCGGTAACATAGGTGTCAGGCATGAAGTTTATATATATTTTTAAATAGTTACGATAGAGTTACAGGTTCTGGGTTGTCGTATGTCCGTAAGCGGTGAAATCTCGACAGTAAATGTGACCGAGACGAGAATTTTACTCAAACAGTCCACAGCGTTATCTTGTAATAAAATATTGCATTGCATGTTACTAAGACAAATTCTGTAGCAGTGTTCATTAAAACATTGAAATGAATATAAGCGTAGAAATATTCATATGACGACACAACAGACTGATCTCTGCTAAGTACACCTAAAATTGCTAGATATCTTGACTTTATCCATGTGTTTAATGGCGCTACTGCGCTAGACCTTGTCACGCCGTTGTGAGAGATAAACCGCAAAGTTTTTCATAGCGCTACACTTTGAAACCAGAACAATTATATTGGTCTCCACGATTGCGTTCTTTCTGTTTGAAATTTGGTTTCTGTAATTGTTAGCCCTTACGCTTTGTTTCCAAGTTTTTTGTTGTCATGTTAACAAGCTCTTTGTTCATATACGTCAATAGTTTATATCAGATATAAGATACAAGATCATTTATTCATTTTCGTCTACACTCGTACATTCTATTCAGCTACTCATTTTCTTTTTATTCAATTTAAAAAAAAAAAAATCTTGCTACGTGTACTGCGTTAGGCTATCACAACACTTAGGCCTCAACACCTCCTCATTTGTAAGTTGCTTTGGATAAAAGCGTATGCAAAATCATTAAAATCCGCACCACGATACGCTGTTTTTGTTCAAATCAAAGCATAGAAAACGTGTGGCTGACACAGAACAGCATATGCTATTTGCGACCAGCAGAAATTCTCCAAAATGGTGCTACGCTGACGCAGAGGAGACGAATTGTTCTTCTTCTTCTTCTTCTTATTGGTTTTATGGCGTATTGCAATCATGATTTGTCAGGTGCATATCGCCACCTACTGTACCGGAGTATGCAGCATGGATTAGCCTATAGCTCAATGATTCTACTTAAAAAAAAAAAAAAAAAAAAAAAAATCAAGATAAAATAATAATAATAATTTCTTCCTTTTCTCTTTTTCCTTTTCTTTTCTTCTTCCCTTTCCCTTCTTCCTTTCCTTTCTCCCTTTCTTCACTTTTCCCTTCTTTTCCTCTTGCTATCTTTTCCTTTAACCCACTTCTATCTAAATCCTATAATACACCCCTGTATTCTTCAGATATTTCACAACAGCATCCTGTGCATCTTTTACCCCTTCTCCTGTTGTTCCCAAAACACCCTCCAGGTTCCATTTTCTTCCTGTCTGACTTATCTTTTGCTTTAATCTAATCCTCTCTTCCCTATACTTCCTACAATACAACAGTACATGTTCTGCATTTTCTGTGATTTTACACTCCGTACATTCATCTGATTTACTTTTACCTAACAGAAACAATGTTTTATTTAACCCTGTGTGGTCAAACCTCAGCCTGGTTAAGACTGTCTCCTCCCTTCTATTCCTTCCATTCACACCCTGTGCATTAATACATTTCTGTATACTATAATATTTTCTTCCACTATTATCCATGTCCCACCTGTCCTGCCATTTCTTCATCATTTCTTTTTTAATTATTGCCTTAGCTTCTCCTTTACCAAAGGGAATATTTATAATTTCGCTCACCCTGGTTGATTTCTTTGCTATTTTGTCTGCTTTCTCATTCCCTTTTATATTTACATGAGCAGGTATCCAGCAGAATCTCACATCTATCTGAAGCCTTCGCAATCTAAATAAATTTTGATGGATTTCTAGCATTAGATCTTCTCTATTAGATTTCATATTTTGAATACTGTATAGGGCTGCTACAGAGTCAACACAACATACCACTCTATCAGGTTTTACTTCCTCCACCCACTGCAACCCTACAATAATCGCCATCATCTCTGCCGTATAAACTGACAACTGATCAGGTAATCTTTTCCCAATACTTACATTCAATGTTGGTATATATATTCCTATACCTACCCTATTTTCTTCATCTTTGGATCCATCTGTATAAATATCTAGATAACTGTAAAATTTGCTTTTTATGTACTGACTTGCCATGTATCCTTTCTCACTTTCTTCCCATTTATCCTTTAGTTCCATTATATTTAAATCTACCTCAGTTTTTGGAAACAACCAAATCGGGATATTACTAACAGGAGTAGGAGTGTTAAAACAGATACTGTCTAACCTATATTCCTCTGCTTTAGCCTTTGTTACCCATCCAAAACCATTACCTTGAAACGAATTATACTCCCAACATTCTTTAATAACACTATTGGTAGGATTTTCATTACCACATCCACATAAACGACACCAATATGTAAGCATGAGTTTATCTCTTCTAAGATCTAAGGGCACTTCTCCTAACTCTACCTGGATTGCCTTAGTTGGTGTTGATCTCATCGCACCAGAACAAATCCTCAAAGCTTTATTAATAACTCTATCCATTTTCATTAAATGTGTTTTCGCTGCTGCTCCATACACAAAGCATCCATAATCTATTGTTGACCTCATTAGAGCCCTATATATATACATCAGTGATTGTTTATTTGCTCCCCAGTCTTTCCCAACTAATGCTCTCATTAAGTTTATAACTTTCTTACATTTTGATTCCACCTTTTCCATATGTACTTTCCATGTACCCTTTTGATCTAACCACATACCCAAATATTTAAAACAATCTACTGTTTCCATATTGTGACCATATAACTTCAAGTTCTGTTTGTCTATCCCTTTCTTCCTGGTAAATAACATATGACAAGATTTACTTGAAGAAAGCTTAAAGCCCCAATTATGTGACCATTGTTCTACTTTTTAATTGCTTCCTTGATTTTATGTATCACACCTATGGGATCTCGTCCTCTTACCCATATAGCCCCATCATCTGCATATAAAGCTGACCCAACTCTTCTATCCAAATTCATAAAAATATCATTAATCATAACATTAAATAACACTGGACTTATAACGCTTCCTTGTGGAATTCCATTAATAATTTCAAATTCCTCAGACACTTCTGATCCCACTTTAACTCTAAATCTTCTTTCTGATAAGAAATCTAAAACCCAATTAAATAACCTACCTCTTATTCCAATCTTATTTAGTTTAATTAATAACCCCTCCTTCGACATAGAGTCGTAAGCCTTTTCAATATCAAAAAATACAATATTCATTAATTGTTTCATTTTAAATGTTTTCTCTATCTCATTACTTACTTTCACAACAGCATCCATTGTAGAACGTCCTTTTCTGAAACCACTTTGGTATGGTGCAAATAAACCTCTGTGTTCAAGGAAATAATTAAGTCTTCTGACTAAGATCTTCTCCATCCACTTACATAGGTGAGATGTTAGGGCAATGGGTCTATAGTTGCCAGCATTATTAGGATCCTTTCCAATTTTTTTAAAAGGCAGTATTAATGCACTCTTCCAACTTTTTGGCATTTTACCTTCTTTCCAAATCTTATTAAATAAATACAATACTACCTCTAATATTTTTTCTGGTAAATTCTGAAACATTACATAGCTCAATTGATCTTCTCCCGTAGCAGTATTTCTGATACCATTTAATACCATCACTAATTCATTCATATTAATTTCTTCATCCATGGTACTTTCCTCATTATCTTTTTTTAAAAACACATCCCTATTTTCATTTAAAATCTTTTCTTTATTTTGTCTGTGAATATCATCTAAATGGTCACCACTATGCACACTGGCAAACTTCTTTCCTAATATATTTGCTTTTTCCTTATCTGTTATTGCCATTATTCCATCATCCTCTAATACTGGTATTTTAACATACACTTTATTCCCACTCATTTTCTTCATCATTGACCATATCTCTCCTATTTGAACTTCTCTCCCAATAGTTGAACAGTAACTCCTCCATGCATTTCGTTTACTATTCTTAATTTCTCGTCGAGCTTGAGCCTTTTTCCTCTGATAATTAATTAGATTTTCTTGATTCAAGTTATTTCTTAATATTTTCAAAGCATTATTTCGTTCTTTTATGATTTCTGTACATTTATCATTCCACCATGGGACCGTTTTCCTTTTCCCTCCAACTGTCTTGTGAGGTATGCTATTCAAAGCTGCATTTAATATTAATTGTGAAACTACAAATGCACATTCCTCAATATCACCCTCCATTACAATTAAATCTGCTGATTCACAACATATTTCTTTAAATTTTTTCCAGTCAGCTTTTGTAAAATCCCACTTCTTATGTCTAGGCCTTTCTTGGATATCTATTTCAACATTTATAGAACAAATTATTGGAAAGTGGTCGCTCCCAATACTTGTACTGTCATTAATATTCCACTCACAAGAGCTTGCCAAATTATTAGACACTAAAGTAAGATCAATACAAGATAATATGTTAGAACGTATGTCAATTCTTGTACCGTTTCCATTATTTATACAAACTAGCTGCCTATTGTCCATCAATTCTTCCACTACTTCCCCATTATTATCAGTGTGCTTACTTCCCCAAAGACTATTGTGTGCATTGAAGTCTCCGCACCATATTTCTTTCCTTTTTCCTTGTCTCCTAATTATATCCTCTAAAACGTCTAGGCTTAATGATTTACATGGATTATAAAAGTTAATTACTACCAGATTCCCATCTGATTTATATACTTCAATAATCACACATTCTATTTCTGTTGAAGTTGCTATTCTTTTAAATGATATTCCATCCCTTACAAAAGTTGCACAGCCTCCACCTTGACTTCCATCTCTATCAAACCTGACAGACTCATATCCAGGTATAATAAAATCAAGGTGAGGTCGAAGCCAAGTTTCTTGAATGCAAATAATATCAAGCTTGACTTCAGATTCTGATACAAACTTTTTAAATTCTTGACCATTTGCAATTAGGCTTCTAGCATTCCATTGCAAGAGGTGGATTACCATTACAAGATTAATTAACACTCTGAGATCCTCCATCATTATTAGCACTCAACATACTATGTATATCTTCAGCTTTTACATCTTTAATGCCTAGAAACTCCTCTGCAGCTTCCACCACTGTCTTGATTCTATCACTTTTTCTTTCTTGTCGTGTCGCAATATTAATAACTTTGCACATAAAAGCTATAAAACTCTTCTTTTCCACCATCAAGGTGTTCTCCTCAACTTTACACTTATGATTGCATGGCTTCTGTGGAAGTGCTGGCCTTCCTGGCTGATATCTCCTTATGTCTGACCTCTGGGGTACTGCATACCTTGCATTGTCATTCAAATTGTCCTGGAATTCTTTTGGTCTATTTTGTTTATTTTCATAAATACCAATACCCTTTAATGCCTCTGCATATGTCACCTTATTCATAACCTTGTATCTTTGCACTTCTTTAGCTTGTTTCTGAACCACACACCCAGCATAAGCAGCACTATGCTCACCTCCACAATTACAGCATTTTAGCTTAGCATCCTTATTGCATTTGCCATAATCATGTTCTCCTCCACACTTCGCACATCTTTGTTTCCATTTACACTGTTGTGCTGTATGTCCCATTCTCTGGCATTTGAAGCACCTTAACGGCTGTGGAATGTAATCCCTCACTTTGTATTTGATCCAACCCATTTGGACTTCAGTAGGCATTATCTTTTCAAAAACAAGCAGTACAGACAGGCTATCTGATTTAACACCACCTTTATTCATTTGGAGTCTTTTGGCTTCTGTTACATTCCCACCTTGTATCTCATTCTTCACATCCTCCATGGACATTTCAAGAGGCACATTTGAAATCACTCCTCTTAAATTTGCTGCCATTCCTGGTACATGCACTTTAATCTTTCCACCACCAAGGCTACCCATTTTCAGGATCATCTCCTGCTGTTTCTTATTTACTGCTGAAATTAGAATTCTTCTGTTATTCAGTAATTTAGCATATTTTATTTTCCCTATTTCCTTTTCAATTGCTTTGGTTACCTGAACTGGATGAAAGTGACCTTTATCATTACTAAGCATAATAATGACTTTCCACTCTTCCTGTTTGTCATCATCAAACCTACTGCTTCCACTAGGTTTAGCTCTGATCTTTTTGGTAGTTTGTCTTGGAGTACTCTCTCCTCCACTACTCGCTTCAGACCATGCTTTTTTCCTTGCCTTTTTAGTTCGGCTAACCTCCATATCTGAAGGCCACCCGTCATCATCATCATCATCTGAATCATACTCCATTGCTACACTCACGGTACAGTTTGATTACAATCCACCGTCTCCACTCGTTGCTCCTTCCCTTCGGCCTCCGCAAAAATCGACTACCAGTTTGCTGATCCAATACAGGTGTCCACTTCCAAACTAACTGCTAGACACCCCTTTGAAACTCCTCGTCTCTGAGATTACGTTTATTCGCTCCCTTCGTATTGTCTGCTCGAAGCGCGACGGCGCACTAATGCAGTTCAAGAGTCCTCTGACTCCATCTGACCAAAATAAAAAGTTGATGTTCCTTAATCGGTTATACAGCTTGTTGGCTCAAAAGCACACCGTTGTCATGCTTTGCCATGAGTTCACTCCACGCTCAGTTCTCGCGATGTTTTTCCTCTTCCCGTGTCTGACAAAAGGGCCGAGACGAATTGTTGAATAAAGTCGTTATTTTTATTTTCTTTGCATACAAAAAGTATTCTCGTCGCTTCATAACAGTCAGATTGAACCAACGCCATATCTTAGCCCAGTCAGGTGTGCCGTGGAAAATGATCCAAATTTCATATCTCTATAATATTTAGTTATTATCATTTTAAATCCATACTATTGGGTCTTCTTTAGGTCTGTTTAAGGGTTTTACAAATATTTAACCAATGAAAAGCAATTAAAAGAGCTTTAAATCCCGCCCACTCTAAAGCGGTACTAAACTACAGTGGAAACGCAAACCGAGCCGAGTTGTACCACGCAGTGGAAAAGCGCCATATGTAGTACATACTTCAAAGCCCTGCAGATCAGGCAATGCTGCTTGTGGATGTATTGGATCTTCCTTGGTACATTTAAGCTGGAAACACTTCATGGTATTGAATTTAGTCCATGGGCGTCGCTAGGCCATTTTTAGGGGTGCTTTAGCACCCCTAAATTTCTGCTCAGCCCCCCTAAAAATCTTGCGATTCTTCTCCTTTAAATTTCAAATGAAAACGGCAGCAGACTTCGGCTCCTCTCCATCTTTCTGCGCGTTCTTCAATCCACAGACTGCGGTGGCGCAGAGGAGAGGACAAGGTGTGTGTTTATCGATAGATTGTTATAGTATCTACATCTATGCAGTTCTTTGTCATAAATACAGTTTACAAAAAGTCATGGGAGAGCAATCGGTTTCCAATCTACTGTAAAGTTTTCGCTGCATTCACCACTCATCACACCACAGCTGTTTCCTTCAGCGAAAGCCCTTAACACATATGAACGCATACTTTATAAAACGATCACGTTATTGCTATTTTCATTTGAAAATTTAGCTTTCGATATATTACAGTGCATGTGGCATTAACTACTATACAGTTATGCAAAGAAATGATTAAAGACAGTGACAGACAGCACTCAGTCAGTGCACTCATTTGAATTGCATATCAGAGTGATTGACAGAGATTGAAACATTGTGTGTGTGTGTTTTGTATTAATTTAAAAAAATATATTTTTTATTGTTTGAATTGAATTTATATAGAACCTAATATTATTTCTGTTTGTACTTGAGCATAGAAAGAGATTTGTACTAGTTATGCAAACAGTAAAATTTTTGGTTTGTACAGTAAACGGGTGTGTGTGTGTGTGTGTGTGTGTGTATGTGAGAGTGTGTGTGTGTGTGTGTGTGTGTGTGTGTGTGTGTGTGTGTGTGTGTGTGTGTGTGAGTGTGTGTGTGTGTGTGTGTGTGTGTGTGTGAGAGAGAGAGATCAGGTAAACTTGTATTTGGCTTATTCAGTACTCGGATGTTATACCCATCTATGCAATACAGTGGAATACTGCAATAAGTTTAGTATACCATCCTACCCTATTAATCATTTTTTTTGTAAATATTTATTTTTTATTATTATACCCTCATTGGGGGCTGAGCCCCCCTAAAATGAAAATCCTAGAATCGCCCCTGATTTAGTCTCATTGGTGACCAGTGTGATCAGGGCCGTCTTTTGGCCGGTGTATCTGGTGTGGTCGCACCAGGCCCCACGGCAAATGAACCGAGGGGGACCCCACCTCCAGAACGCCCCACTCCCTACCTCGTGTAGCAGAGGCCAGCAGGTAAGTGCTGTGCAGGTAAAACCTCACTCCCCTGATCTCAAGCGACTGACGCTAGAGGCCGTGGACTCAGAGATTGTCTTAATATAGGGAGATGAGAGGGTATGTATTATTGGAGAAAGCGGAACAGCTAACTCGGACCATGTGTACCTTAATAACCAATCACATTACAGCCTTTACGTCATTGAATTTCAGTCAGAATTTCAGAGTTGTGCGACACTCAATCGCCGTTTACGGATCCCATAGGAACGAATGAGAAGTGCCGTAAGCTGAATCCCACCTGTCGCAAAAAGTCAGTGACTTCTCTTATAAAACAGCATTTTTTTCGTGGTAAACTCTAAAAATAGTTAAATCCAAAAGTATTGTTTAGTGTAAAACATGTTGAAGATTAGCAGATAGGCTGTCAATTCATTAAATGATAAGCTGTTTCCTCTAAAAAGCAGTTTATTCAGCGTAATGGAGCCTCTCCTCCATTGACATCCATTAAAAAAAAAAACGGCCTCTGGTCTCCTTTCCCACGTACTGCCAGACCGGAAGCATTAGCTTTAGCCGTTACGTGGTCCCGGCTAATGGTTGCAGGCTTGCCTTCTAGTGGCTTTGGTGGCCTTTAGCCTCCTTGTTGGAACGCCCACCTCCCATGCCGGAGACCGCGGTTCAAATCCCGCTCGGAATGGGGCGAGTAGGACCGCAAAATAAGGCAAATTTATCTCCTTTTATCTCAGAATAAGGCAAAGAGAGCTCACCTACACAAAAGAGGGATATGTAACATACTGAAATGAAGTGTACTGGGATGCTCTGTGTGATTAGGCAGAAATGTACCTTTGATATGATACATCTTTCCAAAATCAGGAACTGTTCTGCCACCAGCTGGTGTGGCACCTGAGAATGAAATCACAGAAAAATCACATAAAACTTTTTATAACAAAGACATTAAATGTATACTACTGCATATTTGTGTAGCAGGTTTAGTGTTACAAACATAAAAGAGACTGTGTGGCAGCTATTAAATCATAGGAACAACCATCATTATGCATTTCTTTCTGTTGTGTGTTGATTTCTTTTACATAGACAGTATTTTAACTGCAGCATAGTGTAACCTAAAGAAACCAGACAGGCATCCACTGGAAATGGAAATTAAGCTTTAAACTAGATGACATGACGGTTGATTGGGTGCAAACAAATATTTAGTGAACTATAATAAGGTCTGTGTTTGATCTTTTTCATCCTTTCCGTTTGTAACATTTATAAACATTAGCTGTGCAACTGTTTACATTTACTGTTCTATAAATCAGCTTGCTGATGATTCTGAAATTTCACTGTGGATACAATATGCATCAAATTGTTATTGATATACGTAAATATACATGAGTCATGACTGTAACGACAAGACAAGGCAATGTTGGCGATTCTGGTTTGGTGCCCCAGGCGAAATTTTGTCCAGTTTCTCATCGTCGCATCGCCCTTTGTCTTTTTTTACAAAAGTCCTGATAGTTTCAAAAAAAAATTTAATTCAATTTCACATTTACAATTTGTTCTTCATGTCACACACACGCTTTTAAGTATCACACAGTTCTGCTCCGTAAATCAACGGTCAAGCCTAAATCTTTATACATTTGCAGTGTACAATGTTTGACCCTTTTGTTGTCATTTGTTAATGTTTAATAACCCAGAATACATTTTCAGTGAGTGTGCTTTCATGTCAAAAAAAAATAAAAAATTAAAATGCAAGTAAACAGATAAACTGTTCAGATATTAAAAATATATTTTAAGTAAGTTTATTTAAAATCGGAATAGTGAAGAATGAGAGATTATCAACCTCTTCCCTCCAGCAAGTCCCAACCAATTTTTTTTTTTCGGGAAGCTGTTTCATTTGGATATACATCACAATAAGAAAGAAAAGATGCATTTCAACATCTGTTTTTTAAAAAACAGTCCAAGAACGCACATCCAATAGGCAAAAAGGTCAATATGGGTGCTCCACTACACAAGAATATGAACCAAAAAATCAAAGTGGGCACACCATAGCTACAGAAACAGAAAAATATTTATTTATGTTCTCACCACAGGTGATGTTTCGTGCAAAAACGCTCTTCATCAGACAATGTGGAGCTATGGTGTGCCCACTTTGATTTTTTGGTTCAACATCTGTTTTATGAAAATTATACCCGTTACATTTGCATGACAAACATAGCAAAAAAAAAAAAAAAAAAAAACACTTAATCTGACAATGAAGTTCATTAAGTATATTATATAGCCTATGTTGGCAACAGACTCAAGAAGTGTGAGGACTATTTTGTAACATTTTTTTCCCGATGTGGAATAAATCCTCTCAATCTGGCCTTCTCTGCTTTTGTCCAATCTGCAAAATTATTGATACCGACACTGAATGAAAGACCGGCTCTGTTCGTAGAGTGAACAAACCTGAGGAGGAAGAGGATGTATGCATATTTTAAATCAGACAAGTTTACAGATTGTTTACTACTTCTACATTGCAATATTTGTCATTTTTCCTCACCGTTGAGTATGTATAAAGTAGTTCTCACGCTCCTCGTGTTCCTTCTCACTTTCATACTGACGATTAAACTTTTCCTTAAAGGGGCCAAACAGACGGTGGGCGTGGCTAACAGGGGAGGTGTTGACATAGTCTTGAATGGGGTTGGCCAATATTTGATGCTCTTCAACAGGATCAGGAAACTCTCCACAGGTCATTTCTAAACACATAAAACAGTGAAAATTTGATTAGATTACATTTATCAGACGCTTTTATCCAAAGCGACTTACAGTGTGAATTCAGGCTATACATTTTTTTTTATCAGTATGTGTGTTCCCTGGGAATTGAACCCACAACCTTTTGCGCTGCTAACACAATGCTCTACCACTGAGCCACAGGAACACGATGATGATGTGTAAATGTAAAAAAAAGCAGTCAAAGTCTTTTCACTGAATGTTTTTGATTAGAGATCATATCATAAGGCTTCCTGTTAGGTTTGGGGTTGATTTAAAAATTCTGATGCTTACTTATAAGCAGTGATGGGAATAACGGCGTTATAAATAAACAGCGTTACTAACGGCGTTATTGTTTTCAGTAACGAGTAATCAAACTAATTACTGTTTCACCCCTTACAATGCCGTTACCGTTACTGACAATAAAATGCGGCGTTACTATAATTTATTATAATATTATTATCATTTTATTTTTCAGTTCATCTGAATGGATGCGCAGTGTAGCTGTATTTGACGTACCGTGAAGCGCACGGCTCGCCGTAGCTTTGTCTCTCTCTCTCTCACACACACACACACATACACACACATACACGCACGCGCAAAGAAAGATACAGAGCGAGAGAGTCTTTCATAACATGCAGAATTGACGCGCTACATGTAAACGATATTCTTTGTTGTATTTTTCTGTCAAAATAACGGAGTTCCTTTGGAATTCTTCAGCTTTTAAGAACTGCCGGGTTCTCTGCTAGTGGGCGGAACTAATGCGCAAAAGACAATCTCATTGGCCGGCGCTCACCTATTATCATCCCTGTTTTGATTTCAGCAAATCATTTCGAGCGAACCCATACAATGTGATTAATATTCATGAACCCAGCAGCTCCTTTATCCTTAGTGCGTTTTATATTGTTATTAGTGGTATAATTCGTAGTAGTTTTGTTATCTTATCATTTTTTTTCACCCTTTTTTTATAGAAACACTAAATGACAAACAATATCTTAAGCAACAGTCCTAAGTTCAGTCAACATGACAAATATGAATTCATACTTGGTTATTCTAATTACTAAAGTTCTATCATCATATAATGCTAAATTATCATAATATCATATTATAATGCTTGACTAACTGATGCTAAGTGTCAGTAGATAAATAGTGTCGATTAATGTACAATGTTTTATAATAATAATTTATTCTATTTAGTGTCCATTTCATTCAATTAACATATTTAATATTGGGGGCATCCAAGTTATTTGACATTTGAATATTTTTTTTAAAAAAGTAACGCAATAGTTACTTTCCCTGGTAATTAGTTACTTTTATAATGATGTAACTCAGTTACTAACTCAGTTACTATTTGTGAGAAGTAACTAGTAACTATAACTAATTACTTTTTTAAAGTAACGTTCCCAACACTGGTGCTAACTGCAGAATGGATTTCAAGGACTTCGCGCGCAGATCAACGGCCTCCAACGTTTATATTTGTTTCTACAAATCTTTGAGCAAAGTCACTTTAGTCCTTGCTTTGAGTTAACGTACTAAACATGAGTGGAATGTGCACCGCAGCGCCCCCACACCTTGATGCTTATGACAAGAATAGCATGTACAGTTATCTTTATTGAAGTGAATTAGGTTTAAATCGCCGTCATGCATTGAATTATATTTTTGCAATTTTACACATAATAATCCACGATGATCACATTACACAAAACCGAAATTGCACGTCAAAATAACACATTGTCAATATTTTTTGAGACCCCCCAAAATTTCACAAATCACTTTTTCAGGGGAGCCCATGCCTTATTAAGGGGAGCCGAGCTCCCCCGTAGTTCGCACCCTGTATATATATATACATATATATATATATATATATATATATATATATATATATATATATATATATATATATTTCAATTTTGTGACAGACGCCGGCGATTAACTGCACCTGTTTCCTAATTTGTTGGCCAATTAATTTAAATAATGAATTAGCAAATAAAAATAAAAAAATCACTAACATGACATTTCTTGATAAAATAATTGTATACACTTAGTTATATCTAATTTGCCATTTTCAATTAATGCAGGCCTGTTACATTCTTCTTATTATTAGGCCTATTATTATTAAGTTACTTTTATTATTAAATTAATATTACAATTTATTTGCCCCGCAATAATTTCATAACGCATCATAACTGAAGCGCTGCGAGGATAATAAAGATTAGGCTATTACTCCTCATTGAAAATGTTTTTTAAAAGGTCTTTCAAAACAGGTTTATTATACAATGAATTAGCCTATAGGCCTATAATTAAAATTATTAACACTGCAATCATCAATGAAAAAGCTTTATTTCAAGCACCAACTTTTAAAAAAAAGCAAAAAAACAACAACCTGTTTAACACGAAATTTCTTCTCTCTTTATTTATTTATTTATTTTTTCGCTCTAGCCTATTTTCGGGTCACAAGAGAAATATTAAGGGAGTAAATTAAAATATAGCTATAGCTAAACCGTTATCAGCATCTGAAGTAGACACGTCTCTCGTCGTCTCTGAGAGAATGTGCCATTAATGCAGCGTCAGATGCCAAAATCAGATTTTACTTTTAATTTCTAGTGAATGGACTGAGATTAAGATGTTCACCGCATAACTCTTGCGCACAGTTTTCACATTACTTGTGTGATATCCATTGGCTCGCCTTCCTTGTTTAAAACAAATATTTACAATAGACTATTGCGACGTAACCAGCCCCCCACCCTTGAGTTCGCTGTTGGGGGCCACGGGTTTGCGCAACGCCACTGGACTCGGTCCGTTAGTTAGCCTAGTGCCCGCTCACTTTTGCCCAGGCCCGCCAAAAAATAAAATTCTGGCTACGCCACTGGCCTGACTGATGCGGTCTAATTTGTCTGTCGAGGCAGAACTTAAGTATTTCAGAAGGAAATGTTCAGAATGTCTTTGTCCATAGAAGTTAGTGGAGTCCAAAAGAACATTTCCAAGCACGAAATGTCATTACTGTACCATTACATTTGATTTGGACTCTCTATAGATGAGTAAATTGTGCATGTGTGTACATTGTACTGTGATTGTGACATATAGCCTAGTCATGGTGTCAAAAGTGCTGACTATAGCCTACGAGTCAACGTAGGCTACATGACCTAAAAGATTTGCTGGCTCACTGGGATCCTGTTCCTCAACTTTCCTGTCTTTCTTCATTGTTTCAAAAAGGAAAGCTAAAAAGCATCTAAACTATTAACTTATTTACGCTCTTTATCCCTTTCATATCAAGACTACACTCTGACAAAACAACGGCAATGAAGAAAGTGCAATAAACACTATCACCAGATGAGGGAGCAAAATCCCTGAAACAGTTGGCATTGCCAAGAGTTTCAGCAAGTGCACATTTATACCGCTGTTACACAGACGACAAGGGTGATGAACAGCACTCATGAGAAGTATAGTTTATCTTTCAGCATAGTGGTCGACCACCATTGTGGGGGCAAGATGACAAGCTCACATCTGCTCTGAAATAGATCCGGCTCTGAGTGAGGACTGATGTCTTCACAATGCCCATATCCTAACATGCCCGTACTGCCAGCTCATGTCAGACCATGTGCCTACCCCCATTGTCTGCAATGGAATGCGTGTTTATTTGCTCTCTTTAGCCCCAAAATAGCTGTTTTTTAACATTTGGACCAAGATAAAACAAACATGCAGTTCCTGCAGGCTGCACCGCACCCATGCATCACAATCCACAGCACTCGAAAGTGATTTTTAACACTGATGGGTCACTGGGTGAGTTATTTGTTTGCAGAATTTTCCCATGGTAAAGCCACAGAGCACAAAGGCTTCATGGTGGCCCCTCTAAACCGCAGGGTAGGCGAGTGGACATAAGCCACCATACACCCTCTTTTGAAAATGAAATTTATAGCACCTCATAAAACTCTATTCATCCTTATAATTCCTATATACAAACCAGAGCGTTGTCTCTGAATCCTGTAAACTTGAAACTACCCTGAATCAAACGCTCAGGCTTCAAGATGGAGTGGCCCCGAAAGCAACCAAAATAAGTGCCTTTTTTTGCCATTCTCAGATCATTCTAAGGTGTTTCTTATTATGATATGCATTCAGACTGAAAGTTGCAAGTGAATATTTTCCTGTCATCTTTTGTGAAAAGACAATGTGTTGTTTCATAAATATGGCTGCTGAAAAATCAGCTTTGCCATCACAGAAATAAATTACAATTTAAAGTACAGTAAAATGAAAAGAAGTGTATTTGTGATCAAATAAATGCAGCTTTGGAGAGCATAAGAGAGTTCTTTCAAAAGCATTAAAAAATCTAACCAACCCCAAACCCCATTCTACTGTATGATTAAAATTATTTGAAAAATATTTTTTTTTCTCTCGGTTCCAATATAAAATGTAATGGAATGGGGTTTTGAACAATATAATAATATACATTATTCTAAAATAGTATATTGACAATTTTCTTTTTAGGTCATTACATACACTAAATAAAACACAATGAAGAACACAATTATTATTTTATGACTTACAGGTGTATGCTAATATGTGTATGTTGTAAGGCATAAAACTCTATTCATCCTTGTAACTCCTATACATTTTTTCCAACAGCAGAAGCTCATGCTTCAATATGTAGCCTAAAATAACCAAAATGAGTGCTTTTGATTCACCGCTTCATGATGCGTCATAAATATGGCGGGAAATATGTCTGTGCTATTCTCAGACATCCTAGGTGCTCCTACATATTCATATTTAAGGATGCATATGAAAATTTTCCTGTCATCATATGCGAGGAGGCAGACAGTGAGGTTTGATGGCATGTTTCGGCACCGAGCAGGGCAAAGAGCTGCTTTTTCCCAGGCGTAGATGCACACCACCGGGATATTTAGAGCCACAGAAGAGCACTGATTAAAGAGAGAGACAATGGGGAGAGATTGCCATGACATGGTGGCATTTTCCATTCCCGAGCGCTGCCTCTCATGGGCGCAAAAACTGCGGCATGAAACGTTTGAATTATCCCAGAATGTCAGGAATTTGTTTTGTGGCACCAGCGCAGACCCCTCGCACATTGATCACGAGATCTGAGACACAGCCTTGACTGTCTCTTTTATGTGCATGCGTGTTGTGGGCGGGTAGGTGGGTGTGTTTGTTTGAGGTGGAACGGTCATAAGACACCACAAAGGGTCTGGAGGATCTAGACATCAGATGGGGGGTGTAGTTGGGGGTCTTGGTGATATGGTACCAATTTCAGGGGCCTTAATAGAACCGGCGCCCCTCTGCAGTCTGAAGACACCACTCTCCTCTGTGGTCAGAAAGGAAATCTCGTCTCTCTGTAATTACCACTTAATGTCCTTGTGTCATTCTGAGACGATGTCTCATTGTGCCCCGCGTGTCTTCGCTTTCTCTCCCAGGCCAACGACTGCCAGAAATAAACATGTCAGCCTTTTTATTATCATTTATTTGAAGCAAAGGAGAGTAATAATTGCTGTTGCTTCAACCACATGCTTCCGGCCACAAGCAGAGCTTTGTCGTCTAGATCAGCTGCACTCATTGACTTCTCATTCTCATTCCTCAATTTAATAAAGGAATAGTTCATCCAAAATTATAACAAATAATATATCTTTATTTATGTATATTTATTTCTATTTCTATAATTTTATATTATAATATATACATATGGTTCAAACATTTAGGAGAATTAGGATTTTTAATTTTTTTACTTTTATTCAGCAAATTGATAAAATTGAACAGAGTGACAGTAAAAAAAACATTGTTACAATGCTTTCACACTGCTACATGAATGAATGAATGAGTGAGTGAATGTATAAGTCAGGGTTTTCACAGAAATATTAAGCAGCACAATTGTTTTCAACAATGATAATAATAAGAAATGTTTCTTGAGCACCAAATCATCAAATTAGTTTGATTTCTGAAGGATCATGTGGCACTGAAGACTGGAGTAATGATTCTAAAATTCAGCTTCTCATCACAGGAATAAATTATTTTTTTAAAATATATAAATAGAAAACAGTTGAATTGTAAAAATATTTCACAATTTTACAGTTTTTACTATATTATTGATCAAATAAATGTAGCCTTGGTGAGCATAAGAGACTTTAAAAAAAACATGCCAAAATCAAAAACCTTTTGTGCATATAATATGCATTGCCATTTTTGGTTTGAAATCTCCTGGTCAGTGCTATGTGTCACAGTCATCTGCTGGAGTGCCCTTAAGAGCCATCAGAGGGCATTCTTTTGGACTTTGTGTTTATGTTTTAACTGGATGTAACTGGACTATATGTTGGTTGTTTTGTGTTATTCAGGGCTTCAGTCTTGCCTTTGCTGTTACGTGTTCATGCCTCAGACTATCTTGTGTTTTTGTCTTGTTTTCCCCTGTTTTGGATTATGTCTGGATCATTAAAAGCTGCACTTGGATCATTTTGTTTCTCGAGTCATCCCGTGACAGAAGACTGAAGCCATTACTTGATCCAGCAGCATGAGGGACAAGCCGGGCTTCAAGGGCTGAAGAAGCTTCGCCAAAAGGGAATGGAGGTACGGGCCTTTGCCCAGAGATTCTGGACTGGGGCGGAGAGGCTGGGCGTTCAAGGTATGGACCTTAAGGACATTTTTAATCTTTGTCTGGATGAACCCCTACTGCAGTGGGAGATGGAACGGGTGAAGTTTTTGGATTTCTGGACTTCTCCAGATATTTGCAGCTCCAGAAGGAGGGTAAAGTAAATCACCCTCACCGTAGCCCATCTGCAGGGACCGTCCCACCCATACCTCACTCTTCTAGTCAAGCCCAAGACCAGTCATCATTTCCCACACTTAAGCGGAGGAGGGCAGCAAAGTTGACTACAGTGGTCTCAAGTCCGGTGGTCCTGGAGGACCCGACTTCGGTGATCTCAAGTCAGGTGGTCCTGGAGGACCCGACTCAGGTGGTCTCAACCCTCAGAGTCCACTCCAGAGCCTGCTCCAGTCCGGGAGCCCTCATAGTCAACTTATGAACCAGCTCCAGTCCGAGAGCCCTCAGAGTCCACTCCAGAGCCCGCTCCAGTCCGAGAGCCCTCAGAGTCAACTTATGAACCAGCTCCAGTCCGAGAGCCCTCAGAGTCCACTCCAGAGCCCGCTCCAGTCTGAGAGCCCTCAGAGTCCACTCCAGAGCCCGCTCCAGTCTGAGAGCCCTCAGAGTCCACTCCAGAGCCCGCTCCAGTCCGAGAGCCCTCAGAGTCAACTTATGAACCAGCTCCAGTCCGAGAGCCCTCAGAGTCCACTCCAGAGCCCGCTCCAGTCTGAGAGCCCTCAGAGTCCACTCCAGAGCCCGCTCCAGTCTGAGAGCCCTCAGAGTCCACTCCAGAGCCCGCTCCAGTCCGGGAGCCCTCAAAGTCAACTTATGCACCAGCTCCAGTCCAGGAGTCCTCAAGAGTCCACTCCAGAGTCTGCTCCAGTCCGAGAGTCCTCAGAGTCCACTCCAGTCCGGGAGCCCTCAGAGTCCACTCAAGTGCCCGCTCCAGTCCGGGAGCCCTCAGAGTCCACTCAAGAGCCCGCTCCAGTCTGGGAGCCCTCAGAGTCCAATTTAGAGCCCGCTGCTAGCCCGGAGGCCATCCCGGCACCACCCAAGCTCCTAGCATTGCTGGCCTCAACCAAGCTCCTCTCTCCCCTGCCGGCTCCACCCAAGCTCCTCTCTCCCCTGCCGGCTCCACCCAAGCTCCTCTCTCCCCTGCCGGCCCCGCCCTGGCCGCCTGCCCTGCCGGTGCCGCCCTGGCACCCTTGTCTACCTCTGTCTCCAGGTCCTCTTCCGCTACATGGGCCTGGCTCATTCCCCTCACTCTGCTCCCATCATCCCCTGCATCATCATTGTTTCATTGGTTTCAGCTGTGTCTTGTTAGTTTGATGATCCTGTTGGTGTATCTATGTTGGTTGTTTTGTGTCATCTGGGACTTCAGTCTTGCCTTTGCTGTTACGTGTTTATGCCTCAGATTATCTTGTGTTTTGCCTTGTTTTTCCCTGTTTTGTATTATTGCTTGGATTATGTTTGGATTATTAAAAGCTGCACTTGGATCATTTTGTTTCTCGAGTCATCCCGTGACACTATGACTAACTTTTTTTCTTTTTTTACAAAACTTATGGGTTCCAATAAAAATTAACAGCATATGAGCTTGGAACAATATAACAATATATATTATAAAATGTAGAAACTATTCCATTAACTACTCCCCAAGTTCTGTCAATGACAGAACACAATGATTATATTATGACTTTAGTATGTATGATAATCTGAGTCTGCTGTAAGGTAAGGATTTTGTTTGTGTTAATGTGGCATGCGTGACAATGGTCTTGCTCGCATCTGTATTTCTGTTTGTGTCTGTGTGGTTTGGATAAGTCTGTGTCCATCCCAATGTGTGTTTGCTGTACCCAAGAGAGTGTGTGACTGCACGCTGTTGTTTGGGATTCTGCCGCCACTACCTACAGGCCGGCCGTCGCTCGGCTGCTCTGGGCTGTAATGACAGGGCCGACTGGCTGTAATTAAGTTCAAACATAGCAGCGTGGTGGACAGAGCCGGAGGCCTGCAGCCCTCAATATCATGCAGGCTGACCACAGACTGACAGCTCTCCAACACCCACCAAACACTGAAACTAAGACCAAACTAATGCGGAGCTAATCCTAAACTAAAACACGGACTAAAGCCTGAGTTGACATGTACATCAAAACTCAATAACTATCCAAAATCAGCTCATAACCCAACAACTGTGCATACTTGAGCTTTTAATGTTTTCAGATTTGGACATTTTCAGATTTGAAATGGTCTGTATATTATACACAGACATGCACATATTAAATAAGCTACCAAAAAGCCATTACATTAATCAGTTATAGTAAAGATGGCTTTAAGTTGTTTTTGCTGATATGTGATTTGCTGTTCATCAAGCATAAACTGAACAACTAGCACTAGCCTATATTAGCATCTGTAGCCAAGTATGTCAGGCTCTGCATATATCCTGAACCCATCCTTTCATCCACACCTCCTGCACACTCTGTTTAATCTCTTCTTCTTGGAAAGCTAAAATTAGCTTTCATTGGAATGCTATGACAGCTTTTCCAATGCAAAATGTAAGGTCAATGCATCTCAGTTAATGTCTAGGTGTCTCAGTCATTGTAGACTTAGCTTTAAAAACATGTATATGACTTGACAATGTATGATACGTTCTACATGTTCTTCAGTCATTCTTTATTATTAGTCTGTCCACTTCCATATATAGTTTGCATTATTTTATACATCATTTCATTAAATCAATTATACATGGGGCATCACTAATATATCTGATAGTTGAAAAGATGTAAGAATGTTATAGCTAAAAATTGCATTTAGAAATGAATTAAAATAAGACAATCTCCTAATCCTGCTGAAAAGAGAAGCTTCCAGGATGGTTTGGTGGTAAGGGTTAGTCTAGCTGCTAATTTAGCTGGTCAGGCTGTTCAACCAGCATGGGTTCTCTGACGAAGCTGGTTGACCAAACCATTGTTAAGCATCATCATTCTGTAAGCAGTTGTAGTGCAATGTTAATTGCAACAGACAGATAGTGCTAAGCTTTGTGAATAAGACACAAGCCTAATTTATATAGAAAGGAATGTGTTATATAAAAGGTTCGCATTGCAATTTAATTTAAAGGTACACTATGTAACTTTTTTGTCCAAAATGTATATAATGAGCGAGTACATTGTGAATCCATCTTCCAATCCGTATTTTTTTTCTTATCCTGAATCACTATGGTACGACCTTTAATAAGTGCATTCGAAAAGGGCAGTACCTTTTGGAAAGGCACTATATGCACCCTTTAGGGGAAAATAAGGTAAAAATGTGTACCATTTGAGAAGGTACCAGCCCGATGACAGCTTTTGTGCTTTCTTTTCTGAGTGCGTGTTTATATTTGGACTATTTTAGACCTGTTGGGATGACAGCGGCTGTGGAGTAGCCCAGTACCTGCATCGCTGTATACATAAACAGGCTACAATTTTCTTCTGCAAGATGCATGCAGTTTTGTTTATTAACTGCTAGAGCACCAAAAGTTACATAGTGTAACTTTAAATTAAGGTCCACAGCTCTAACCGTCAGTGGGGCATCTGCAGATTGTATGAAAACGTA
Organism: Aspiorhynchus laticeps; assembly: GCA_023376895.1. Lineage (NCBI taxonomy): Eukaryota > Metazoa > Chordata > Actinopteri > Cypriniformes > Cyprinidae > Aspiorhynchus > Aspiorhynchus laticeps. The sequence continues at coordinate 8,559 of JALXFT010002609.1, read as the reverse complement.
CAAATTAAACTGTACAAATTCATATGAATTAGCCACCAATTTGGTAAAATGTAAAATGGTTATGAATTTCAACATATTTAGCACATAGTTTAAACTGAATTGCGGTGTTTAGAAAATAAGAGGCACGTTTTTGTGCTGAAATACTGCGTGCACGTTTAGTGAATTCACCCCTTCGCTGTGAAGATATAGGCTCACAATATTTAGGAAAATCTAAACACAAAACCAAGGAGATATTTCAGCAACATAAAACAAATCCATTTTAAGATAAACAGTGGTTGCAAATACCGAAGAGCATTTAGAGTAACATTGCCAAAACAATGCTGTGGCACTGGCTACGAGCACAAAATAAATTATTCTGACTTTCGTTTCTTCCCCTCCTCTTGCCCAGCTCATAAGCGATGGCGTAGTGTGTGTGATGTGGTCGACGAACTCAGTCAGAATGAACTGATTACCATGGAGCTGCAAATCCTTTGAGTCATGGCACACAGTGACATTCTTTAGACTCTTAAAAATAGAAACACTTCTCTTTTTTCCAGATTTGTTTTTCTCATTCGATGTCTGTGGGGCATCCTCTCTTAGTTTAGAGTCTCGAATCATAACCAGATCTTCTCTCTTTTCTCCACTTTCTCCTTTTCCTTCTGTTGTTGTAGTTTGTTTAATCTTGAGGAGAAAATTGGCTTAGCGTGGGAACGACAGAATTCTTTGGGGATAGGTTTTGTTGTTTTTGAGTGTTTTTTCCCCCTTTTTCAAGTCAGGAAAAGTATGAGCTTGTGCCAAAACCTCATAAAGTAAGATAAAAAAAGGCAGGCCACAACACTATGACAAAGATAGGGCCTGCCTACTGCTCAAGAGCTTTACAAATGACAATCTTTTGGAGGTATAAAGAGAGATGGAGCAAGAAAGAGAGGGAGGAGGATAACATTTGTAGGGAGAAGAAAAAAGGGAAAGAAATGTGGATGGTTGGGGGGAGAAGGGGAGGAAACATTCCCCTGGCCACATTAAAGACAAAAAAGAAAACAAACAGAAAAACATGTCTGACATGAAGACACTGGTTTCTGTGGTGACAGACAATGGCTGCTTGTGGCCTAGTGAGGCCTACCCGGCCCGTCTGGGCCCCGGCACCAGCGAGAGTTACCGCAGTCAGGCCCTCTATCGGGGGCTCGGTGCTGTGGGAAAACAGCTTGAAAGGGACCTCGCTCTTGGCCACAAAGGGCCCTTTCTGCTACCTCTTGTTGGCTTTTGCCCTTCTTATTTATCTTTTGGGAGCCGGACGAGGCAGGCATGACTGCGTGGGTAAACACGCTGCTGTCTTCCTCTGGCAGAGATAGAGGGTGGAGGCCGCCGTACTCGCTGCCTGAAATCACATGCTGCCTTTTGATAGCAGTATAGACGCCGACTGTCATCATGAATGTGTAAATCATGGTACTGTGACCTTCACTGACAGGATGGGCCCAATGTTGCTATGTTTTTTTGCAACACATGCACGCAGAGTAACATAACTTTGGTCACATTGTGCAATCCATTGTTGTTATTGTTAGCTAAAACTATTGAAAACATTTTCATTAATTAAAATCAAGCTGAAATAAAACAAAATACAAATGTTAGATGAAAAACCAAAACAAAAAAACCTTGAATGAAAATGAGAAATGTTGCTTTGGCAACTAACTTAAATAAATCTTTAAGAGAATTACGAAAACTAAAACTGAAACAAGATAAATTAAAGCTAAATATAAATTAGAAATATGTATAAAATAAGAAACTAAGAAATATGTATAACATTTCTAAACTATATATATATATATATATATATATATATATATATATACAGTATATATATATAAAAGGAATACTGTAATAATAAAATACAAATGTCTATCTCTAATGTTCAGTTATTTTTTTATTAGAATTATATAATATCTATTCTAGTTATAGATTCATATATTTATTTCACATTTATGCATGTAAAATGTAAGAAGTCTTTTTTATACAAAGAAAAATATTAGGAATTGAAAAAAAAAAATAAACAAAAAAGGTGCAGATGCAGGAAGATAAAGAAAGCATATAGTGGAAATAATTAAAGCTTATAATATGAAATAATTACATAATTATAAATATAAAATAATTGAAATAAAATAATGAAAACAAGTAACATATACACACACACGCACATACATACATACACACACATATATATATATATATATAAAATAAAAAAGCAGTATAAAACAGTAAATATAAAACTATAAATAATAAATCCATTGAATTGCCTCAATGACATTTGCATCGTATGCTACATCCACGTGCATTACTCTCAACCTATGCCACTGCAGACTCTGTTTGGCATTGTCCAACGAGATGAAATGAACATGACTGTGTTTATTCTCAGCAGTTTATTTTGACTTTTTCTCAAAATTTAACAAGTTTAATCTCACATTATAGTGACTTTAATCTCGAGATGGTTTTATTTTTTTATTATTGCTTGACCCTAATCCTCTTCCGCACATTATGGATCATTTTAGATATCCATAAATTAATTTCATCTGAAAAAAGAGGAATTCATGTGAGAGCAAACAGACTCCTCCTCAATAACCCAATCAGTTGTGACATGTGTCATGCATTCAGTGCATGTGTACTTGGGGACACATGTCCATGAATATACATACACAGATTCATGCAATGCGGAGCTGTGTCATTTGTGGGCTTTAAAGTGGGCAGGCCTCAGCGTCTGGCATTCCTCTCTTGGCTGGAGGAGAGATAAGTCCCTGTGGGATTTGTCAGCGCTCGCAGTGGGGCCTCTGCTCTCCGACACTCAGAGAGTCAAATGAAAAGAAACATCAAAACATAGGCTGATTTTGGGGTCAGCCGCTGAGATTTACACATAAAGGGAGGAAAGTCGTGCAAGATGTGGTATAGCTAGTTAAATACATGTAGGCGCGTGGGTGTGTGTGTCAGCACAAATTAATACACGATTATTGCTCGAGGAAGACCGTGTGAGCTTTGGCTGCTGTCATTTGGCAGTAACATTTAATATGCAAGTTGCACATTAGCTTGTGTGTGCGACTCCGAGTGTGTCTGAAAAACAGAAAGCGGGCGATCGCATGTGTACATGCGCTTCTTTCTATGAGAGAATCGTAAAAATATGAGCTTGTTAATTTCAATTGTAGAGCTGTTCTTGTTGTGGTGAAGAGGGAGGGCTTTGCAAAAGCACTGAAGTGGCCAACCAAGAGCGTAAGAAGCCGCTTTGCTCAATACCAGCGTTCACTTTGTTCTCCGGCTCTTGTTCTCAGTTTTCCCCCTTCAAACTATTTTTGCAGATCAACTTATTTATTTACTTAATTCCCCCCTCTGTTGCTTTCGTCCAATTTCCACAGCGATTTTCCCCCTTAATTTGTCATCAGTGGAGGAAGTGTGCCATGACAAAGATCAAAAACTCAGAGGAAGAGGAGGAGAAAGGGGGAGAAGCGAAGGATGCCGAAAAACCTTGCGAAAGAAAAATAATCAGAATGGAGAACGAGAAGAAAGCTCGGCTTTGAAGCGGGTGGACAACAAAAATAACAGCACAGACATGGCGAAAGGCCCGACTTCATAGATTTTCTCTCGAGCTCCTTTCTTCTTGCTTTCTGGAAATGAGATCCAGACCCAAATAAAAGAGGGATTGGTAATGAAAGGAGATGGAGTCGGGGGAGGATGGAAGGATAAAGGGATTTCTTACATTCGTTTTGACTCACACATCAAACCATAAGCCTCCCGCGACGGTCAAATGCCACACGTCCGCTCGCTGCTAATTGCTGCCACCATCCAGCTCTAAAAGCGGGAGGAGAGGGGAGATGTTTGAACAAGCATATGCGCTTTATACGGATCATACCCTGAGAAAACTCATGAACAGATGCAAACAAGCACACATTTACATGTGCAGTGGCCCCAAGAACTATTTGGACACTTAAGTGACACTCCACAAAGCATTTTAAATTCATAATAAAGTATCAAACCAAATGGCATAAAATACTGGCAAACCTTTTATCAAAACTTAAGAAGTGACTTCCCTTCTCTGAACCAAATCTTTTTTTAGTGAATGTATGAAGAAAGTTAGCGTGGATGTTTAGCGGCTAACGGTGCTACTAAAGGCTGGAATACACTACACAATTTGTAAAATCTAAACAGATTTTAAAACACTAGGCATGGCCTACTTTGTAAGTAATCACAGTGGAAAATCTGGACATCATACACTAAACGACTGAGGATCACATACTACCGGACTTTTAAGTTGTTTTCCGAACACAACAAACTCAAGCAAAGACATGCGCCTTGTTGGTAGGAGACACGTGACAAATAAAAACAATATACTTTCTAAAATCGGCACAAAGTATCAAACATGTTTGATATCCTCCAAATGGATAGAGTATTCATGAGTCATGGTACTCTCCTGAACGTGTGTCGAAGACTGACACGGAAGAGAAGAAATTATTGAATAAATTTGTTATTATTGTTGCACACAAAAATGATTCTTCCAGCTTCATAAAATTATGGCTGAACCATTGATGTCACATGGACTATTTTAACAATGTCCTTACTACCTTTCTGGGCCTTGAACTTGTCAGTTTTGTCAGCATTGCTGTCTATGCAGGGTCAGAAAGCTCTCGAATTTCATCATAAATAACTTAATTTTAACTTGTATCAAGCAATATAGCTTCTCCAACACTTTATGGTACATTAACTGTGAATATATTCCACTAACATTTAACAACCGTAAGTGTTCAAATAGAGTTTTGTCTTCATTTTGTACAGCATATCTTGTGATGTATGAATCGTTTTTAGGGGGTCACTGCACATACACTCCCAAAAACAAAAGTTTCAAAAGTAGGGTTTTCACACTGATGCCATAGAACAGGGGTCACCAAGTTCGGTCCTGGAGGGCCGGTGTCCCTGCAGAGTTTAGCTCCAACCCTAATCAAACACACCTGAAGCAGCTAATCAAGGTCTTACTTGGTATACTTGAAACTTCCAAGCAGGTGTGTTGAGGCAAGTTGGAGCTAAACTCTGCAGGACACAGGCCCTCCAGGATCAAGTTTGATGACCCCTGCCATAGAAGAACCATTTTTTGGCTCCCCAAAAAAACTTTCAGTGAAAGTTCTTAAAAGAACCATTTTTTCTAAGTTCAAAAAATATTTAAAAAATCTAAAGTGCCTTTTGTCCAATTTAAAGGTTCCATGGATTTTATAGATTCTTCATGGAACCATCAACGCAGGGACTTTTATTTTAAAGAGTGTAGGTGTAATTGCATCAGAGGAGCTGCCTGTCCCACACAATTGTACTGGCATGAATATGTGCACACCAGGAAACTATTCAATTGCATACGGCCCCATGGAATCAAAACAGCAGGCCAACAGGAAGGCAGAGGGGTGGATGGGGTATTGTGTAATGCAGGGCATGCTGCTGCAGCTCTTGGGTCAGTAAGGCACCATTCCTGACAGCAAACTCCTTCCAGACACTTGTAATTCTAGTTACCATGGCTACTCTTGCCCTACAGCTTCCCACAGTAGTGGATGAGTTTACGTGTACATACTTAGCACTATATAGTGTGAAGTGAAATGTTTCTTTTGAAAATACTGTGTGTCTGACATGGGAAACTGAAAGGCTGTCATCCTTGAGGAGGTCCTCTGTTCAGACACTCAGTGGCTAAATCCTCTCTTAACCTCTCTTCATCTCTCTCCAGACTGAGGGCATCAGTTCAGGGTCACTATCAGAGCTTTGTCCCTCAGACTCAGGGATGCATCCACCACAGGGACTCAAGGGGTCGGTGCCTTTGTAAAAGATACACCTTTGTACCTTATTTACCCATAAAGGGTGCATGTTAAAGGTACATATTAGTAGCATTTGAAAGGGTACCGTCCCAGTGACAGCTTTAGTACCTTTTTTTTCTGAGCGTTCAGTTGAAGTGTGTAAAATCTATCACTAGCACTAGCAAACAGAATTTTATTTGCGAGATTTTGCGGCACTTCTGGCCTTTCTAGCCCTTCTAGCCACAACCGACTGACACAGAAGAGAAGAAATTGTTGAAGGAAGTCGTTACTTGTGTTTTCTATGCACACAAAAAGTCTTCTCGTAGTTTCATAAAATTAAGGTTGAACCACTGATGTCACATGGACTATTTTAACGATGTCCTTACTACCTTTCTGGGCCTTGAACGTGTCAGTTGCATTGCTGTCTATGCAGGGTCAGAAAGGTCTCAGATTTCATCAAAAATATCTTAATTTGTGTTCTAAAGATGAACGAAGGTCTTACAGGTTCGAAACGACATGAGGCTGAGTAATTAATGCCATAATTTTCATTTTTGGGTCAACTATCCCTATAATAACAGGTTTTTCCCGAACAGGTTTCCCAAACACACACCCCCCCCCCCCTGTCTGGCATTTGTTGAACAAACAGATAATCCTGCCTCAAACTCAAGCCATTGTTTGAGCCAATGTTGCTGTATAGATAAACAGATTATATTGATATTGGGTTGCAAAAAGTATTTGGACACTTAGGCAATATTCAAAAACTTTTTCAAAATTATTTATTTATATCCAACTAGTGTTGCATTGATTTTATGAAGGCAGAAACCAAATGTGTAGCTCATCACATTAAAAATTAACATATTCGTTTGACAGCCAAAGAGTGTCCAAAGTGTTCTTTTAATTGTGAACAATATATACACTACAGTTCAAAAGTTTGGGATCAGTATTTTCCAAAGAATACTTTTATTCAGCAAGCATTCATTAAATTGATTAAAAATGACAATAAAGGCATTTATGATGTTACAGAAGTTTTCTATTTCAAAAAATGCTGCTCTTTTGAACTAATAAGAAACAAGAATAAAGTTTAAAGCACAACTGTTTTCAACATGGATAATAATAAGACATGTTTCTTCAACAGCAAATCAGCATAATAGAATAATTTCTGAAGAAACATGTGACACTGAAGACTGGAGTAATGATGCTGATAATTCAGCGTTGCCATCACAGGAATAATACACATTTTTCATATATTTGTGGGGGAATTTTGAGGCAAAAAGTGTCCGAATATTTTTTTTATTTTTAACAAAAGCATTCATTTTAAATAAAGACAGTGGAAGCTCACTTTTCAAGTAAAACATTTAAATAATAAAGTTAAAGAGTATTGAAGTAATAGATATGCTGACTAAACATATCTGGACACCTGTGTGAACTTCATACATTCATTAAAAACCAAGTGTCAATGTACTTTTTGGGGGCCACTGTATGTGTGCATGTGGGTCCAAATCCGAGGCACTATTCCCACAGCATTCTTCCTATTGTCCTGGGAGAGAGGGAGAGAAACTAATTAAAAAGAGTGGAAAAGAGGAGACAGAGAAACAGAGACCGAAGTAAGGAGGGAGGGACAGAGGGGGTAAAGATAGAGCGAGATGAGACAGCGGAGAGAAGAGGCTAATTGAAAGGAGAGAAATGACAGAGAGAGAGAAAGAAGGGAGGGCTGATGAGGGGCTGGGATGGAGAGAGGGAGGGAGTGTGGGAGGGTAAGGAAGAGGGAGCCAAAACTGCCAACTTTGCCAAAGTGCCCAACTTCAGTCACTTGTGCTGCTGCAGCAGAACGCGGGAGGAGGAGCATAGCCAGGGTGACCAAGAGGTAGAAAGGGCCAGAAAAAGCAGGAAAAGTGAGAGAACGCAGAAGAAGGACTGTCATTCTCTGGCTTCAAGTCTGGGGGTCTGGAGATGTCAAAACACAACTACACATAGAAGAAGAAACAAGTACCAGACTTAGTCAGCAACAGAGGTCTAATAAAGACTCCCAAGCAAGCGTGCTTGTATTGTGGTCGGAGGACAGAGGGAGAAATAGAGGAGGAGAAGGTGGAGAGGAAAAACAGGAAATAGGGAGGGGCATGTTCACATTAGAAGTTGGCTGCTTTCCTTACAGTTGCATTTGAAGGACAGAGGAGGAATCCATCATCTGAGATCATCTCAGATCATCTCGCACGGCTCCATCAATTCAACAGTCCCTCACCGGGATAGAGGAGGAACGAGGACCCTGTGGCGATGAAGAGACCTCATGATTACAGTTCCCCAGACTCGGACACAGATGAACTGATCGATGTCGGACAGGAGGACAGCTACTGGTGAGGACTTTGAGTGTACATTGTATAATGTGCTCAGCGGGGATGATATATGGCTGTCAGTAGATCTACTGTACATGTAGAGCTCACACTACAACTCAGAAACTCTAATATAAACTCTCAATAAAACGTGCAAGTTTAATTATGTATTAATTAAAATTAAGTGACAGCTTTTTTAGTGCAAAAATAGCAACTTTGCTGGCCAAGATGCAAGGTGTTTTCTGAGAACTGTATGGTTGACTCTACATGGGCCTTCAGGGTTGATGATGCACTGTGCTGTTTATAATAATTCATAAAATGTTTAATATTCACAAATCACGATATATAAATGCTATATGTCATTATAAAGATATTTTCCATTTTCCAAGATAAGCAATTTTGGTAACACGTTATTTGGTAATACATTTTTGGTAACAACAATTCTTTTACAT
>JALXFT010002608.1:0-47102 GCA_023376895.1 Aspiorhynchus laticeps | reverse complement strand
TATAGAGACATGAAACCAGTGTCAATCAACAGAGGTGGACAGTGGGCATTTTTCACAACCTTCCATTTTATCCCTAGTGGCTGATTAGGGAATTGCATGTCCAAAATTAACCTACTTTTTGTAACTAACTTTTACAAAATGTGCATAGAGAACAATAGCCCTTTTAATGAAAGTAAAGATCATGTTTAATGAAAATCATGAAATAAAAATGTTTCTAATGCAATTAGAAAAAATAATAAGAGATTGATATAGCCTACATATTTTATAATGTCACAAATAATAATTTCAAGGTTTACTGGGCTTTATATGATTCTTGGAAGGCGGACGGGGCAAATAGTCCTTAAACATTAAACCGTTAATTCGCTGTGTTTTGTAGTAGCTATGTGTAAAGATACACAGTTTTACCCTATTAAGAGACGAATTTGAACATGTTTCTCAATGCATTATCCCGAATGAAGAATTATAACCTCTGATATTTGCATAAGTGCATACCAGGCAGAGTCCATTAGAACATTCTCCATGAATTACACGTTTGTACACCTATACCAACATAGCTGCTTTGCATAGCGGGGTTAAGTTGGTTTTGTTTTTGATATTCGTGACACTTTCAGCGATAAACGCCAATAACTTCAAAACGACTTGCCCTAAAAAAGTCTAAAAGGTGTGACCGCCAAAAGGGCAACGCTGATCATGTTTCACAACCTTCTTTTTCAGTATTTTCGCTCTATATAATGAGCACTGTCCCGCACAAGCCGTCGCAATGTGCATTAAGCCGGGAGAGCTCGCTCTCAGCGGAGCTTCCAGTAAGGGACCGTGGGGAAAGTGCAAGTTTTCTTCGTTTTTGCCATAGCTCAGTGGGCGGTGTTTTTGTAATAGCTTCTTAGTTAAAGGGCCTATAGACATGCGACCAGTGACAATCAATAGAGGGGGACAGTGGACATTTTTCACAACCTTCCATTTTATCCCTAGTGGCTGATTAGGGAATTGCATGTCCAAAATTAACCTTCTTTTTGTAATAACTTTTTACATCAGGGAGACAGAGACATGAAACCAGTGTCAATCAATAGAGGGGAACAGTGGGCATTTTTCACAACCTTTCAATTTATCCCTAGTGGCTGATTAGGGAATTGCATGTCCAAAATTAACCTACTTTTTGTAATAACTTGTCAGCACAAATATAAAGACATGAAACCAGTGTCAATCAATAGAGGTGGACAGTGGGCATTTTTCACAACCTTCCATTTTATCCCTAGTGGTAGAAAAGGGAATTGCATGTCAATAATTAACATCCTTTTTGTAATAACTTTTGTCAGCAAGAAGATAGAGACATGAGACCAGTGTCAATCAATAGAGGGGGACAGTGGGCATTTTTCACAACCTTTCAATTTATCCCTAGTGGCTGATTAGGGAATTGCATGTCCAAAAATAACCTACTTTTTGTAATAACTTTTGTCAGCAGAAATATAGAGACATGAGACCAGTGTCAGTCAATAGAGGGGGACAGTGGACATCTTTCACAACCTTTCAATTTATCCCTAGTGGCTGATTAGGAAATTGCATGTCCAAAATTAACCTTCTTTTTGTAATAACTTTTTATATCAGGGAGACAGAGACATGAAACCAGTGTCAATCAATAGAGGGGGACAGTGGGCATTTTTCACAACCTTTCAATTTATCCCTAGTGGCTGATTAGGGAATTGCATGTCCAAAATTAACCTACTTTTTGTAATAACTTTTGTCAGCACAAATATAGAGACATGAAACCAGTGTCAATCAACAGAGGTGGACAGTGGGCATTTTTCACAACCTTCCATTTTATCCCTAGTGGCTGATTAGGGAATTGCATGTCCAAAATTAACCTACTTTTTGTAATAACTTTTGTCAGCAGAAAGATAGAGACATGAGACCAGTGTCAGTCAATACAGGGGGACAGTGGACATCTTTCACAACCTTCCATTTTATCCCTAGTGGCTGATTAGGGAATTGCATGTCCAAAATTAACCCTCTTTTTGTAATAACTTTTTACATCAGGGAGACAGAGACATGAAACCAGTGTCAATCAATAGAGGGGGACAGTGGGCATTTTTCACAACCTTTCAATTTATCCCTAGTGGCTGATTAGGGAATTGCATGTCCAAAATTAACCTACTTTTTGTAATAACTTTTGTCAGCAGAAAGATAGAGACATGAGACCAGTGTCAGTCAATACAGGGGGACAGTGGACATCTTTCACAACCTTCCATTTTATCCCTAGTGGCTGATTAGGGAATTGCATGTCCAAAATTAACCTACTTTTTGTAATAACTTTTGTCAGCACAAATATAGAGACATGAAACTAGTGTCAATCAATAGAGGTGGACAGTGGGCATTTTTCACAACCTTCCATTTTATCCCTAGTGGTAGAAAAGGGAATTGCATGTCAAAAATTAACATCCTTTTTGTAATAACTTTTGTCAGCAAGAAGATAGAGACATGAGACCAGTGTCAATCAATAGAGGGGGACAGTGGGCATTTTTCACAACCTTTCAATTTATCCCTAGTGGCTGATTAGGGAATTGCATGTCCAAAAATAACATACTTTTTGTAATAACTTTTGTCAGCAGAAATATAGAGACATGAGACCAGTGTCAGTCAATAGAGGGGGACAGTGGACATCTTTCACAACCTTTCAATTTATCCCTAGTGGCTGATTAGGAAATTGCATGTCCAAAATTAACCTTCTTTTTGTAATAACTTTTTATATCAGGGAGACAGAGACATGAAACCAGTGTCAATCAATAGAGGGGGACAGTGGGCATTTTTCACAACCTTTCAATTTATCCCTAGTGGCTGATTAGGGAATTGCATGTCCAAAATGAACATACTTTTTGTAATAACTTTTGTCAGCACAAATATAGAGACATGAAACCAGTGTCAATCAACAGAGGTGGACATTGGGCATTTTTCACAACCTTCCATTTTATCCCTAGTGGTAGAAAAGGGAATTGCATGTCAAAAATTAACATCCTTTTTGTAATAACTTTTGTCAGCAAGAAGATAGAGACATGAGACCAGTGTCAATCAATAGAGGGGACAGTGGGCATTTTTCACAACCTTTCAATTTATCCCTAGTGGCTGATTAGGGAATTGCATGTCCAAAAATTAACCTACTTTTTGTAATAACTTTTGTCAGCAGAAAGATAGAGACATGAGACCAGTGTCAGTCAATACAGGGGGACAGTGGACATCTTTCACAACCTTCCATTTTATCCCTAGTGGCTGATTAGGGAATTGCATGTCCAAAATTAACCCTCTTTTTGTAATAACTTTTTACATCAGGGAGACAGAGACATGAAACCAGTGTCAATCAATAGAGGGGGACAGTGGGCATTTTTCACAACCTTTCAATTTATCCCTAGTGGCTGATTAGGGAATTGCATGTCCAAAATTAACCTACTTTTTGTAATAACTTTTGTCAGCAGAAAGATAGAGACATGAGACCAGTGTCAGTCAATACAGGGGGACAGTGGACATCTTTCACAACCTTCCATTTTATCCCTAGTGGCTGATTAGGGAATTGCATGTCCAAAATTAACCCTCTTTTTGTAATAACTTTTTACATCAGGGAGACAGAGACATGAAACCAGTGTCAATCAATAGAGGGGGACAGTGGGCATTTTTCACAACCTTTCAATTTATCCCTAGTGGCTGATTAGGGAATTGCATGTCCAAAATTAACCTACTTTTTGTAATAACTTTTGTCAGCAGAAAGATAGAGACATGAGACCAGTGTCAGTCAATACAGGGGGACAGTGGACATCTTTCACAACCTTCCATTTTATCCCTAGTGGCTGATTAGGGAATTGCATGTCCAAAATTAACCTACTTTTTGTAATAACTTTTGTCAGCACAAATATAGAGACATGAAACTAGTGTCAATCAATAGAGGTGGACAGTGGGCATTTTTCACAACCTTCCATTTTATCCCTAGTGGTAGAAAAGGGAATTGCATGTCAAAAATTAACATCCTTTTTGTAATAACTTTTGTCAGCAAGAAGATAGAGACATGAGACCAGTGTCAATCAATAGAGGGGGACAGTGGGCATTTTTCACAACCTTTCAATTTATCCCTAGTGGCTGATTAGGGAATTGCATGTCCAAAAATAACATACTTTTTGTAATAACTTTTGTCAGCAGAAATATAGAGACATGAGACCAGTGTCAGTCAATAGAGGGGGACAGTGGACATCTTTCACAACCTTTCAATTTATCCCTAGTGGCTGATTAGGAAATTGCATGTCCAAAATTAACCTTCTTTTTGTAATAACTTTTTATATCAGGGAGACAGAGACATGAAACCAGTGTCAATCAATAGAGGGGGACAGTGGGCATTTTTCACAACCTTCCATTTTATCCCTAGTGGTAGAAAAGGGAATTACATGTCAAAAATTAACATCCTTTTTGTAATAACTTTTGTCAGCAAAAAGATAGAGACATGAGACCAGTGTCAATCAATAGAGGTGGACAGTGGGCATTTTTCACAATCTTCCATTTTATCCCTAGTGGTAGAAAAGGGATTTACATGTCAAAAATTAACATCCTTTTTGTAATAACTTTTGTCAGCAAAAAGATAGAGACATGAGACCAGTGTCAATCAATAGAGGGGGACAGTCGGCATTTTTCACAACCTTTCAATTTATCCCTAGTGGCTGATTAGGGAATTGCATGTCCAAAAATAACCTACTTTTTGTAATAACTTTTGTCAGCAGAAATATAGAGACATGAGACCAGTGTCAGTCAATAGAGGGGGACAGTGGACATCTTTCAAATCCTTCCATTTTATCCCTAGTGGCTGATTAGGGAATTGCATGTCCAAAATTAACCTTCTTTTTGTAATAACTTTTTACATCAGGGAGACAGAGCCATGAAACCAGTGTCAATCAATAGAGGGGGACATTGAGCATTTTTCACAACCTTCCATTTTACCCCTACTGGTAGAAAAGGGAATTGCATCTCCAAAATTAACCTTTGTTTTGTAATAACTTTCATCAGCAAAAAGATAGAGACATGAGACCAGTGTCAGTCAATAGAGGGGGACAGTGGACATCTTTCACAACCTTCCATTTTATCCCTAGTGGCTGATTAGGGAATTGCATGTCCAAAAATAACCTTCTTTTTGTAATAACTTTTTACATCAGGGAGACAGAGACATGCCACCAGTGCCATTCAATAAAGGGGGACAGTGGAAATCTTTCACAACCTTCCATTTCACTTTGGGACAAAAATATTTACATCACTGAGCAGATGCTTTGTTACAAAAGTGACATTCAGATTTCACATGTGTTTTCAAGTCTTGACATTACTTGCTCACAGAATGTGCCTCTCAGTGTGTGAATGCCAAATTAAGTTTTCTTTTTTATGTTATTACTACACACTCAAATACACAAAAAGTTATGTCAAAATGACCGTCTTGGAGAGTATTCATGTAAATGCAGTCGTTATGTCTTAAGTGAACCTAAACAGTTGGAAGAAATACTGATGTGTCCAAATCCGTGCGTCAGGTCTTAAAGCGACAGCAGCGTAAAACTTGCTGCTGCCAACTGTGTTGATAATCAGAATCAGAATCAGAATCAAAATGAGCTTTATTGCCAGGTATGTTTACACATACGAGGAATTTGTTTTCATGACAGAAGCTACCGCAGCGCAACAGCCCAGACAGCAACATAGTTTTGGCCCAGATTCAGCCCACATCTGGCCCGTGTCAAATCCATGTGGGCCCCTGAGGGAAGAAACTGTTCCTGTGTCTGGTCGTTCTGGTTCACAGAGCTCTGTAGCGTCTGACCAGACGGTAACAGTTCAAAGAGGGAGTGTGCTGGATGTGAGGGGTAAAGAGTGATTTTGCCAACCCTTTTGCTCACTCTGGGTGAGTACAGTTCTTGGAGAGTGGGGAGGGTTGTACCAATGATTTTCTCAGCAGTCCGGACTACCCTCATCAACTCTTACAGCTGATGACTTTGCAAGTTTCTTCACAAATAAAACAAAAACCATCAGTGACCAATTCCTCACACCACAAACTAATAATAACTTTATAACGACAAATACACAATCTCTCACCTCCTTTTCTCCTCTCTCGGAGACGGAGGTTTCCAAACTCATCCTTTCCAATCATCCCACTACTTGTCCGCTAGATCCTATCCCCACTCACCTCCTTCAAGCCAGTTCTTCTTCGGTCATACCTGCGCTTACTCACATTATCAACACCTCGCTTCACACTGGTACATTTCCCACAGCATTTAAGCAGGCTCGGGTAAGCCCACTGCTTAAAAAACCTGCTCTAAATCCATCACTTTTAGAAAACTACAGACCGGTATCCCTTCTTCCATTCATTGCTAAGTCACTTGAGTTGGTTTGACCAACATTCTCTGTTTCTTGCACAGAACAACATTCTGGACAACAACCAATCTGACTTCAGAAGTGGCCACTCAACTGAGACTGCCCTACTCTCGGTTACAGAGGCCCTAAGACTGGCAAGAGCAGCTTCCAAATCCTCTGTACTCATCTTGCTGGATCTGTCTGCTGCCTTTGACACAGTTAACCACCAGATCCTCATGTCCATCCTCAGAAAGATGGGCATCTCAGGAACCGCCCTCCTGTGGTTCGAGTCTTACCTCTCAGATAGGTCCTTCAGGGTGTCTTGGAGGGGTGAGGTTTCAAAGTCACAACTTCTTGCTACTGGAGTTCCTCAAGGCTCAGTGCTTGGACCACTTCTCTTCTCCATCTACATGTCGTAATTAGGATCGGTTATTCAGAAGCATGGCTTTTCCTACCACTGCTATGCTGATGACACTCAACTCTACTTCTCATTCCAACCAGATGATCCGACGGTAACTGCTCGCATTGCAGCCTGTCTGAGTGACATTTCTAGCTGGATGATGGACCATCACCTTCAGCTCAATCTTGCTAAGACAGAACTGCTCGTGTTCTCCGCCAACCCATCACTTCACCACAACTTCTCTATACAGCTGGGTTCGTCAACCATAACTCCTTCCAGGACAGCCAGGAACCTTGGAGTTGTGATCGATGATCAGTTAAGCTTCACAGACCATATTGCTACAACGGCCCGGTCCTGCAGATTTGCCTTATACAACATTAGGAAGATTAGGCCCTTCCTGTCAGAGCAAGCCGCACAACTCCTTGTCCAAGCTCTTGTTCTCTCCAGACTGGACTATTGTAATGCTCTCTTGGCGGGCCTTCCCGCATGTACTATCAAGCCTCTGCAACTGATCCAGAATGCAGCAGCCAGAGTGGTCTTTAATGAGCCGAAAAAAGCTCACGTTACCCCTCTCTTCATCAGGTTACACTGGCTACCAATAGCTGCTCGCATCAAATTCAAGGTACTGATGTTTGCCTACAAGACCACAACTGGCACTGCACCAATATACCTTAATTTGCTAGTTCAAACTTATGCGCCCTACAGAAGTAAGTGAACGACGTCTTGTGGTGCCATCCCAAAGAGGTACTAAATCACTCTCACGGACCTTTTCCTGGACTGTGCCCAGCTGGTGGAATGACCTCCCGATCTCAATTCGAACAGCTGAGTCTTTAGCCATTTTCAAAATCATCTAAAGACACATCTTTTTCGCCAGCACCTGAATAACTAACACTAACACTTACCTATTCTATTTTTAAAAAATATAAATTCCTAGCTTCGTGTACTGTGCTAGACTATCTGAGACTTGTCATGGCACTTGTATACTGTTGCTCTCAAAAAAGGTCTGATTGCTTCTATTGTTCTCCTCATTTGTACGTCGCTTTGGATAAAAGCGTCTGCTAAATGATTAAATGTAAATGTACCCTCTGTAGTCTTCTGAGGTCAGATTTGGTAGCTGAGCTGAACCAGACAGTTATTGAAGTGCAGAGGATGGATTCAATGATGGCAGAGTATAACTGTTTCAGCAGCTCCTGTGGCAGGTTGAACTTCCTCAGCTGGCGAAGGAAGTACAACCTCTGCTGGGCCTTTTTCACAATGGAGTCCCACTTCCCAATGTGATTGTCCCACTTCAGGTCCTGGGAGATGGTGGTGCCCAGGAACCTGAATGACACTGCAGTTACTGTGCTGTTTATGATGGTGAGTGGGGGGAGAGCAGGGAGGTTTTTCCTGAAGTCCACGATCATCTCCACTGTGTTGAGCGTGTTGAGCTCCAGGTTATTTAGACTGCACCAGATAGCCAGCTCCTTAACCTCCTGTCTGTAAGCAGACTCGTCACCATCTTGAATGAGGCCGATCAGTGTGGTGTCGTCTGCAAACTTCAGGAGCTTGACAGAGGGGTCTTTAGATGTGCAGTTGTCCACCCTGGGTATCACTGGGTATCACTGGGATTCCACTTCGCTGGTTTGAATCCTATCTCACCGGTAGGTCCTTCAGGGTGGCCTGGGGTGGGGAGGTATCCAAAGCACATCAACTGGTCACTGGGGTTCCTCAGGGATCGGTTCTTGGACCCCTCCTCTTCTCCACATACACTACATCACTGGGACCCATCATACAGGCACATGGCTTCTCCTACCATTGCTACGCCGATGACACACAGCTCTATCTCTCTTTTCAACCAGATGATCCAACGGTAGCTGCACGGATCTCAGGCTGCCTGGCGGACATCTCGACATGGATGAAAGAACATCACCTACAGCTCAACCTGGCAAAGACTGAGCTCCTTGTCGTCCCTGCCACTCCGAGTCTACAGCATGACTTCTCGATTCAATTAGGCACATCAATAATTACCCCATCAACTTCAGTCAGAAATCTTGGTGTAATCTTTGATGACCAGCTGACCTTCAAAGAGCACATTGCAAAGACCGCTCGATCTTGCAGGTTTGCGCTACACAACATCAGAAAAATCAGGCCCTTCCTGACAGAGCATGCTGCGCAACTTCTTGTCCAGGCCCTTGTCGTTTCTAGGCTGGACTACTGCAATGCTCTTCTGGCTGGTCTTCCATCAAACACAATCAAACCTCTACAAATGATTCAGAATGCTGCGGCACGACTGGTCTTCAATGAGCCCAAAAGAACCCATGTTACACCTCTCTTCATCTCACTGCACTGGCTACCAGTGGCAGCTCGCATCAAGTTCAAGACACTGATGCTTGCATACAGAACGACCACAGGCTCAGCACCCTCCTACTTCCACTCACTATTACGAATCTACATCCCCTCCAGAAGTCTGAGATCTGCTAGTGAGTGACGCCTTGTGGTACCATCACAGAGAGGCTCAAAAGCACTCTCCAGAACATTCTCATTCACCATTTCTGGATGGTGGAATAATCTTCCCACCCCTATCCGGAATGCTGGATCCCTGTCAATCTTCAAGCAACAACTGAAGACTCATCTCTTTCGGCACTACTTGACTTCCTAAACTTGTTCTAAAAAAAAAAAAAAAAAAAAAAAAAACCTTTCCCTTTATCTTTCTCTCCTTCCCTTGCTAGCTTGTACTTATTTGAACAATGACTGAGACTTGGTGTTACGAGCACTTCCTCTGTCTGATTGCCTCTTCAAGATGAATCGCTTTATGTACTCCCCAATTGTAAGTCGCTTTGGATAAAAGTGTCTGCCAAATGACTAAATGTAAATGTAAATGTAAATCAAACAATAAAATAAGAAAATCACTCACTGCGCTAATCTGAATCACTTTATTGACTTCAGTAACTAATAAGAAGCATTTTTATTTAAAAAAGATTTTAAAAATCATGCAGACATATGTAGCTGCAAACTACCAGCATTTAGATTGATTTTGATGAGCATTTGTTCATGGCAGAGGAAATCTATCAACTTATATTTTACAGGTTGTCAGTTGATATACGATTTTGTAGGCTTTGCATACATATGTGCACCCCTCAAAAGCCTAAAACCAATGTTTAGCCCTGGAGTCCATGTCCACATAGTGGAAAAATATTTCTTATGTCATTTATATACTAATTATTACTATAGTTTTTTTAATATGGTAAATATATAAATATATTATATACAGGTGTGGCTCATCTATATAGACAGACAAGCAAAAGACAAACCAAAATATTAATCAATTTGAAAACATAAATACATACAAAAAACTGCCATTATACTACAGGGCTGTTAAATCTTATATCTTACAAGGTGTGCAAGTTATCATATTGACTGCATTACATATCCATAACACTTCGCCAAATGATTTCAGTTTCTTAGGCTACAGCTTACTCTGAAATATGTCAAAACACATAAATCAAGCCAGCCATAAATTTAGTAACTTCTAATTTTATGAGATGATGCAACATAAAAAATAAAAATAGAAACACGCAAGAGATTTTCTTTTTTTAAATTTAAACTGACATAGCCTTTTCTAGTTAAAAAAAACGACTTAAAAAAAGCTTAAGATGACAAACAGTACTATTTAGTTTGACTTGGATTTGAGTCCGACTTGGCCAATTTTGTACTATGACTTGAGTGGTTTAATACTCTGATTCGACTCCACTTGTCTATCTAGTCATCATCAATAATGTCAACACCGAGAGCTTTCTGTCAAGTACACCAGATTTGTACAATACCACTGGGATCCACTGAACAAAATGTAAATACAATTTTGAAGTAAGGTGTTGCGTATAAGTCAATTTTAACTCACACACACACACACACACACCACACACACACACACACACACACACACACACACACACACACACACACACACACACACACTGTGGGTTTTAATGTATTATGGGGATATTCAATAGGCATATATTCCAAACTGTATATTCTGTCCCACTACTGTCACGAATCCTGGCCATGAACTTTGCGTCACTCACCACTAGAGGTCACTCTCCCATCACATGGACTTTCACACAGTTACAGATCACTCATAGACTGCATTTCCCATCATTCACTGCCAGTGTTGGGAAGGTTACTTTGAAAATGTAATAGGTTACAGATTACAAGTTACCCTATTTAAAATGTAATAGTAGTGTAACTTTTTCAATTACTTTATAAAAGTAATGTAACTGATTACTTTTGATTACTTTTTGATTACTTTCCTAAATTTCTAATAAATGTTTTCAACTGTTAATCATTTTCAAACATTTACACCATGGAGGGTTAACCTTAGTATTCAGCACTAATAACTGTCAGACTTTAAAAACCCTTCATCACTTGAATTAAGATGATAAAACCACCAAAATCAGACTTTAGTACCGCCTTTTACTTTGAGATTGATCAAGTTCAATGCAGATTTAAAATCATAAGAAAAAGTTTACTGATACTGTTTTTGAAACCAAATCTTCGCATAAGTACAGGAAACACTGCATCTAACGATGCTTTGGAAAAAATAACAGTTCATTAAAAAATGTAAAAAATAAAAGCATATACATCAACCCAAATACGGTTATCTAATAAGCATGTGTCCTATTCTTTGTACTAAACTCCTGAAACATTTTTAAACATTGGTGTCTGTTTGTATATATGATGAAAGTCTTCTCAAAAGAAATTGTAAAATGCTCATGAAGTGACTCAGAGCAGTTCTAGAGATTGTTTGTGTTCATGTACTCATATATATTGAGGCGGCAGACTGAAAACACCACGAGCGATACACAGGATACATCTCTCTGACTCTTTCTAGAAAAATCCTAATGCTGAACATGAGTCATATTTTTCCCTTATAAAAATTAGCCATGATTTTATTACAGCAAAAGTACAGTACAGTGTTTTTTTCTTTTGGCAAATGGATTACCATTTGTATATTTATTTATTTTTACTTCAAATTCCATGGTTAAACTATGGTTAGTGTAGCATAAACCATGGTTATTTGTGGTTACCATCGTTTAACAATAGTAATATTGTCTTTGGGTTTATAGTAAAATCATCGTTAATTTTCGTAAGGGTTGTGTTGTTGTCTGCCCTAGCTCCCTCTAAACCTATTATAAAACGATATGGTTCTTTGTCTGCTACATTACTACTGTAACTTTACAATAGATAGGCTAATAATGATGTCCTTTAGCTATAGGCCCACAGTATCTTGAGTGACGACTGATGAGCAATGGGCTGCTGCTTAACTAAACAAAGACAAAACTATAATAGCATATTTACAGATGAATCTGACCTGCACTTGAAATCCTGAACAGTAGTTTTGCTTCTCTGCTCCACCTGTGCGCTTCCACAGTCCTCTCCATTGTCAAATCTCTCGGTATTGATTACTCTGCTCGAGACCGTTTGGCGGAGACGCGGAGCGCGCGCGAGAGAAGCATTGTCAGTCAGACTAACCGATTAGTGATTTAAAAAAACGGTCAAGTCAGTGCAATTTGGGAAAGAAATCAATTAAATCTGTATGTGGATGTGCGTAAATATTCAAATGTAACCCCCTTTGTAATCGTTAACATTTTCATAAGTAACTGTAATTTAATTACACATTTTTTCTTAGTAACTGTAACTAATTACAGTTACATTTATTTTGTAATTAAATTACGTAACGCCGTTACATGTAACTAGTTACTCCCCAACACTGTTCACTGCACCCACACAGCTGTTCACAATGATCACGCTTGCACCTGTTCACCATCTCACAATCACCATCACCCAATCACACACACACACTATATAAACTCTGGACATTCTCTTACACTCTGCCGAGTATTGTTAGCCCCGCTGCATTACCAAGCGTTCCCAGTATTTACAGTGTTAGATTCCTGTGTTCTGATTCCTGCCCGTGCTCCTGGTTTATTCTCTCTGCCTAGCCCTCTGGATACTGTTCGCCGATCGTCGACCCACGCTTGCTCTTGGATTATTCTCTGCCCTGTCTTTGTTATACCTGTCTGCTGTTCATTGACCCTGCCTGTTTTGACCACGTTTGATAATAAAGCCTTGCAAATGGATCCGCATGTCTCACGTCTCGTCAACCCCCTAACAACTACATTACAGTAACCATACCTCTAAACCTACCCATCACACAAACCTTTCTGCATTTTTACGTTTTCAGGAAATATAAATCTGTATGATTTATATGCTTGTTTCCTCATAGGGACAAAAAAATTATCAACAGAGTCAAAATTTTAATACCTGTGGGTACATTTGGACCCCATAACTAAGGGAATGCAAGTATAACACATTACACACAGACACACACACACACACACACACACACAAAATTATTGTAATAATAATAATAATAATAATAATAACTTTTTTAAGCCCTATTTTAAAAAACTGCCTGCCTCCAAATCATGTCCTGCCACACTGTAACCTTATTGAATTACAGGATTTTTTTTTTCTGGTAAAGGTTTAAGACCCTTACTGCAAAACACATTACTTGTAAGCAAATTTACCACTGAATATGGCAGCACAGCCCAGTACTCCACACTTCTTTAAAATCTTTTAATGTTTTTGCTGTTAAGCTGCTTTGAAATAATATGTATTGTAAAGAGCTATACAAATACATGTAAATTAATCCACACAGAGCTGGGAGTAGTAACATTTCTATTCAGAACCTAACCATCCTGAGGAACACGTTTATGCTGAAATGGTTCTTTGTGTTAGAATTTAGGGTTCTTTATTCCCGGACCTTTTGTTTTCAATTGTGTGACTGTCAAAGCACCTCATTACTGATTTTCTGGAGCTCAGCAATCCAACCACACAGAGTGTCAACACACTCCCAACAGGTAAATTATTTAATTCTTAAATTTAAATACAGGTTTATCTTTGAAATTGTAAATGGTTTCCAAACAAACATGTTCTTTCCTATTTTTAGTTTAGTGATTTTTTTTTTACATTTAAGTGTGAGCAGCTCTGACAAGCAGAGGATACTTTTTTCCTCTTCTACATTAAGTAGGTAATAAATATATTGAATTTATATGTCACAGAATCAGCAGACACTTAGATCAGAATCACCTGACTTCTACCACCACCTGCAATTACTTACTTACACTGCTTATAAGGACATTCAGCTCATTCACTCGGCTGGTCTTGAGGTTGCAAGATCCTCTGTGGCTCCTTCCTTTCATACTGAATCCTGATCTTTATGTGCTGCACTTACCTGTTATACTGACCTGCTGGTTTGCCTGTGGGATTTACCTGCTTGGACTTTTAAGTTTGTTTAGTCTATTCTGGAGGAGATACTGAATTGAGAGTTGTTGACTTCAGTTAAGTGAGCATCCAGTGACTGTTTCTGGCTAATTCTGCCTATCACAATAAAGTAAACTCAATTGGCTTGCACTCGGCTTTCCATCTCGTTCATATTGTGACACCATACTGTTAGATTATTATTATTGTTGTTTTTGTTGTTGTTACTTGTGTTTATGCATAAACATACCCAGTCACAGCTGCCCAAGACTTTATATCACTTTTTCATTTTTAAATTTTTAAGTGCACATACTACTTTTGGCTTTCATAAACAATTGTAAACAGAAGGAGACACATTGTAACTATACACTTAGTTGTGCATTTCATATGCTGACGCATGTCATTTATGAAAAATTTAGAAAAAAAAAATCCTTTAATGTACCAGCATGTTTTAATGTACCAGCATGTAAAAGTTGCTCGCAGTAGAAAATATCATTGTCCATTTATGACAGTGAAGGCATCATGTTCCATTAAATCTTGCAATGTGCATTATATTTTCCGGATTAGACAAAAACCATTGAGCAGTGACAAACGAATTCCAGTACAAGTCACAAGAATTGGTAAGGTAACTCACTTGAAAGGTTGAAAGGGGAGGTAGGGTCCCGCCCTGCAAGTTATCAAAAGAGTGTTCAAAGGAGTAAGTAATGTCTACTACAAAAATCTCAGCAAAACACCCATTCCTGAGTTGATGGCTGGAAACATCAGTAGGAGTTTAAGTAAAAACATACTCAAAGTAATTTCCAGTGAAGTTCGGAAAAGCTGCAGACTACATGATGGCGTGATTCTGGAGTTGATGTTGACACAGAAAATCATAAGAGACACAGATCAGTCATACACATTTTGGCCAGGAAATATGTCCAACATCTGCAGGTGGATCCATTTGGAGTGCATCCATACACCGACACAGGACTGGTAACTCTTGTACAACACCTCAGAATAGGATGTTCTGTTACATTGCATTTAGATGCAACTAGAGGGGTTGTCAGTCGAATTCCAAGTCAGGCAAAAAGGGTGTTGTACTACAGCATCAATCTACCAGGGCATGGAAAAGACAAGCCTCCACTTCCTGTCTCAGAAATGATAACAAATGACCACACCATCCCGAATGTGTCTTTCTGGTTGCATCAAACTGTAACCAAGATACGTAAACTCACTGTCTACAACATACACCAGGTTGAAACCGACTACAGTTGGGCACTCATCCAGAGTATCCTGTTGGCATTCAACAAGCAAGACATACATGTGTATCTGATGTAAAGTTACAAATGAATGAAAGGAAATGACACCATGGCAGACTTCGGTCGACAAACTGTTCTTCACCTATGTTCTTCTGCCCATATCATTAAGGCAGTCCAAGGAGCTATTGGCAGAAGAACTACTGACAAGGGCTTGAAAGAATTTGCTACTCACTGTGTGGCACAACTAATCAACACCACAAGTCTTAAGAGGGCAGTTGATATTTTCAAGTGCATGTGCCATGTCTTCTACACAAAAGCAAACACACAGTGTGTAACTCAGTGTGTTCAACAACTTCATGACCACATTCGTGGAATAAAAATTCCAGAAGAAACACTGGATGAGAAGCAGGCAGTGGATGACTACATACCGCGAAAACAATACTGGCCAGGTCACCCTTTACCAAAGAATTTGCTAGTGCACTTGACGCTGTCATGTCTACTGAAGATCCAGAAGAAGAAACGGAAATGGGAAACAACAAATACCATTGTCCAGGGATACCGGATATTCTGATAAAAGACTATATGCCAATTTTTCCACTCTGGTCAGGGATAATGCTTGGTGATTTAAAAAGATACTATGACAGGGAGTCTGTCTGAGATCATGATGACTTACAGAAAACCCATGACACGAATTGTCATGCTGAAAACTGGTTCTGTATTGTCAAAGACAAAATCTTACAGAAACAACTTCATCATCGGCCAGCAAAGTTCATACAAAAAATGTATGCATCATTACAAGGCCGGTACAGGGAGCACATTCTGCAACACAATCTTCCAGACAGAATATTACAGAAGTGTTTCAATGTTAAAAAAGGAAGATTGGAGGACTCCGAAGAAAAATTGGCCAAGAAGAGCATGTGTGACCGAAAATAAAATAAAACATTGATTCTATTTTGATTGTCCTCTCAGTAATCAAATGCTTCTGTTCCACAGCAGAAGTCCAGAAAGACAAAAACACACCATGTCAAAGGAGTGTCTAAAACTTCACAGGTAAGACCTATTCAAGGGCATGATGACATGTTTTAATACACATAGATTCTTTCACACTTTTATATTTTCACAACTACACATAAATGTTGATTATCTTGTGTTTGCTGTCATAGGCATCAAAAGATCAACCCAAATCCAAAAACAAAGAAACGGACAGTGTCGAAGTTGTGTCAGACACTTCACAGGCAAGACAGTCAACTTTTGGCATTTTCAAGGGCATGGCGATATAGACTATTACATTACACATTTGTGTCACAACAACATGTAAATATTTATTCCATTTTGATTGTTTTCTCAGGAATCAAATGCTTCTGTTCGACAGCAGAAGTCCAGTAAGACAAAAACACACCATGTCAAAGGAGCGTCTAAAACTTCACAGGTAAGATTAATGCAAGTGAATGACAACAAATTTCAATACACATAGACTCTTTAACATTTTTAGTTTCACAACTACACAGAAATGTTGATTGTCTTCCGTTTGTTGTCATAGGCATCAAAAGCACAGCCCAAATCCAAAAACAGGAAACGGACAGTGTCGAATTTGTGTCAGAGACTTCACAGGTAAGACTTTCCAACTTTTGAAGGGCATGGCATTTTCAAGGGCATGGCGACATGTTATATTACACATAGCCTATAATATTATCAGTGTGTTTCACAACAACATGCAAATTTGAATTCTCTTCTGTTTGTTTTCATAGGCATCAAAAGCTTCTGTCGCAAAGCACAAAGGCAAAAAGAAAGAAACGGACAATGTCACTGAGGCCACAACTCATGTCTGTAATGATGACATTGTACAGGAAAAAATAAAAAAATTTGCCTGTTATGTGTGTGTGTGTGTGTGTGTGTGTGCATGTGCGTGTGTATATGAATGTGTGTGTGTGTGTGTGTGTGTGTGTGACAATGTGCCTCTGTTAAGGGTTAATTCCACTAACTTTAAAATGTAGTTGCTTTTAAGTTGGGTTGTCACATAAAATCCTGGCAGGTCCCTGTAACTATGTTATACCGTTTACCTCTTTCTGACACCTGTAATGTGTTTTCTTAAAACAGAAACATTCAGCTCTGGAGTTTTTAACACAAAACAACTTTATTACATATCTGCATAAAAATACCCACTATGGATACATTTTCATGCTATTAATATATACAAAGACATTTCATTCAGCATTGTACTTGTAGACAACAATAAATAAATGATGTGTCCTTGTGGAACTTAGCAGAAAGACAAACGAAAAGACAAAAAAAGCAAAAATAAATCTTCATACTATGTCTTTAGAGAAGTTTACTGCCTATAAAGTATGTTCATGAAAATGTACACAAAGTGCCAGCGCTATGATCTTATATATGCTAGGTCTTTGGTCATTTCTTGTTGTGAATGTGGCATTTATGTCATGCAAGTAACTACACAATTTTATGTAGCCTTGGAACAACACTCAATTTTTCCATAACATCAATAGTGTAATAATTCAATTTCATATTCTGCTATGTCTAATTTATTTTATTTAAGTTATCTTTAAGTTATTTTCTTTTATTTAAGTTTCCCAACAGATGGCTAAGGAGACAGTGGAGGCTTTTCCAATGACACCATCTGAAATTGTGACACCTTCCAATAAGCACCTCCTGTCAGAGCTGCGTCAGGAGATGGCTGTAACAATCCTAGAATCATCAGGTATGTATTGTATGCACACAATCACGGATATTCTTGCACTGATCCTTTAGTGTGGATGTTCTTTTACTACATGTATGGGTGTCAAAAGCCAAGCCTCCTTCAAAGTGATCAATAGTTATTCTAATGTGTGCACACTTTAATTTTCATTATCATGTAGGCGTTACAATGGTACTAAAAACATACTGTTTATATATTTATGCTTATAATTATGGGTCAAAGCATCAAACTGGCTGGAACCATATCATATTTGCAGAGATACTGTCTAGACATCAGAGACCAAAGCCATAAACTTTTTCCCAAAGTTGATGAAAAGGATCCAAATTAACCCCATTGCTCAGGCACCCAATCAGACACTTTTCCTAACTGTTGTAGATATACTTGCTTTTTTTGTTTTATACCTCTGTAATCATAATGGCTTGAATCAAAGTTATTTTCAAATTAATCCTTTATTCATGCTAAAAAACACATTTATCTTTTATTTTATTTACCTCTGGAATTTCTGTTTCACAAACATAGACTATATGGACAAAAGTATTGGAAAACCCTTTTAATGAACAGGTTTGACTACTTCAGAAATTTCCATGAGTACAAATGTTAAAGCATAGAATGATGTTCTATGGAATTGTGTTTTTCACATGTTATAGCAATAGATTGGACAGGACACTTTTCTATTCTAACATGACAATGTCTCTGTGTATAAGACAAGGTTCAAAAAGAAAATTATTGATTGAATCAGTGTGGAAGAACTTGACTGGTCTGCATAAAACCAAGTCCTAATCCCAGTTTAACTCTGATGTGACTGTAAATGCAGACCTTGAGCCAAAAACTCATCACCAAACACCAATGACTTGTACAAACACTATATGGGGACACTATATTGGGACACCCCCTTCTTTAGAACAGAAACTTAAAAAAATTGTGGCAAAAAAAAGATGGAAATTAAATTCATGTATTTAAAAATTCTATGTCCATCTCTTTTGCAGCAGTTTTGAAAGTGTGTAAAATGACTATACCCATATGTACATAAGTCATTAGTGTTTGTTGATGAGTTTTTGGCTCAAGGTTTGCATTTAAAGTCACACCAGGCATGTTCAGCTGGGATTAGGATGTGGCTTTCTGCAGACTATTCAAGTTCTTCCACACTGACTTAATCATTTCTTTTTGAACCTTGTTTTATACACAAAGGCATTGTCATGTTAGAATAGAAAAGGGTACTGTACAAACTATTGCTATAAAATTAGAAAAACACAATTCCCTACAATAAAATTATATGCTTTAACATTAACTTGTATACTCATGGAAATGACTGAAATAGTAAAACCTGTTCATTAGAAGGGGGCGACCTTATACTTTTGTCCAAATAGTGTAACAAGTTCTTCTGAAGACCATTTAAAATACATACATTTCTTTTGGCTGTGTAAAAATAAATTCCAAAAGATGCCAATTTAGTTTAGATTATTATTATTTGTTGTCCACTACAGTGAGACAAACAATGATAAATCATTTAACGTCTATGTAACATTCAATAAGTGTGAATGGCAGATTAATTTAACTTGTCATGCACGTAAATGCATTTGTAGGATCATAGTGCTTCCAAAATATATTCTTATTTTATAGAATTATTTTGAAAATACAGTCCAAAATGCTAGTAGTTCATGAAATATTTCCTTATTTTTGATATTATAATATAACGTAGACCATGGTAAAATGTCAGACGCATGCAGTAATACAGCACATACAAATCATTTGCACATTATAGGTAATTCATGCTTTTAATTATTAATTATGTACATTGTCAATATATTAAGAAGAGTGTTTATACATACATAGTCAAATCATTCAATGTCACTGTAATTATCAAAATTATTTTATTTAATTACATATATTTACGTAACGCGCGTGAAGAGTTCAATGATGTTTTTTATGGTTTGGTAACTACTTATTAGTCATAAAGTGTTTTCACTTCATATATGGTGATGGTAGATCTTAAGATCTGAAACCTTTAAAGAACATTATCTTTAGTAGTGTCACGCTGATGCTAGGTTGTAGAAAAAGGCGCACAAAGTAGAAAATTCAGAGGCTATTTATTCCACATGACACAGAAAAAAATGTATCCACAGATAGCAAACATGAGGTTCAAATATTAACCATCAAACTCAAACTGAACAGACAAAAACTTAAATACACAGACCAAACAATTATATTTAACAAGACACAAGTGAAGAAACCTATATGTAATCAAAGGGTAGACAGAAACTAGGTAAAATAACAAAACTAGACAGGCAAACAAAGTCAAAACTAATAGAAACCGTGACAGAACGCCCCCTCCTGGAAGGCGTGACCTCTCGCCATAGCAGGATGCAAAAGGATAGAGGGAGGTTTGGGAGGAGAATGAGGGGCAGGCAAAGGGCTTTCAGGCAGACAGAAGACCAAGGAGGCGATCATGGAGGGAAGGAGCACTGGAGGAGCAGACAGACTGAGGAACCAGGACAGAGCTGATTAAGGAAGGAGCCAGGAAGAAGTAGACGGAGGGAGGAGCCAGGAGCAACCAGTCGGGATCCAGACCACAGCCAGGAAGGCGGCCCCAGGGTGGAGGCAATAGAGGGAGGAGTCATGGTGGAAGAAGGGCTGACGACTGATGGAGCCGGAGCCGGTGGTAAGGGAGCCCAGAGAGGAGACAGAGACCCATAGAGCCCGGGCGATGCAAAGGATCTGGAGGGCCAAGGTGGAGCAGATGGCACAGGCGACCGAGGTGCAGGTGAGGATCCGGAAAGCCACGGTGGAGCCAAAGCGTCTGATGATGAATGTGAAGCCAGAGAGATGGAGGAGCCTGACAGAGCCAGAAGGACGGAGGGATGACGCAAAGCCAGAAGAGTGGAGTCCCGAGGCGAGGGCAGGTCGATGACTGACCAAGGCAGATCCGGAGGGACGAGGGAGCCCAGCAGAGCTGATGGACTGATGGGCCATGGTGGAGATGAGGGAGCTAAGAGCCATGGTGGAGCTGCTGGGTCGACGGGCAGAGGCGGAGTCCAGGTCTCGGAGGTTGGGGGCGGAGACTGAGGATCTTCTGACCATGGTGGAGCTGGAGACTGACAGTCCCAAAGCGAATCCACTCCACAGATGTAAAGCTGAAGAGGAGCTCAGGGACTCTCAGGATGCAGCGGGGCAGAAAATGGTAGACAGCCCATGAGAGGAGGTGGGAGTGGGAGGCTGGGTAGGAAATCATGACAGTCAGGGGATTCAGGGATGGTGTATGCTAACACCATAGACCACAGGTGAACTAACATAACACCACAGGTGAACTAACGTAATCAAAAGGTGAAACAGAATGTAGGTCAAAGGACAAAGCTAGACAGATGAACAAAGGTTTAGGGGATAGAACATACTCTGTACAGTATGAAATGCTGTATTTATATTTAGCAATTTAAATGTATTTAACATTTATTTAATGTATGTATATATGCATAAATTTATTTAATGTATTAACAATGTAGAGACTACAATATATAAAGTACAATTTAACCATAAACTAACGTAGCTCATGCTGTATGTCAAGATTTATTTTTATTTTTGGTTAAAACATATTAACCATAAATATTTTTTATAGTTCTCCATGACCTAATGTACAGATAAAAATGTTTACTTAAAACTTGTTAACAAAGTATACAAAACATTGTCTTAGTCTTTACATATTACTTAAAGTATGTTGATCGCTGCACTGAAAATAAATTAAGAACTCACTGTTTGTATATAGACTATTAATATATTAACAGTTAAGAGACTAAGATATATAAATCATTAATTAACTGTAAAATTAGCACTTGATTGGGAAGCACTTTATTACTGTATATTCTTATTAAAAATTGTAACCCAATTTTTATTCCCTCTGGTACTGAGTACAAAAAGTAAGACATAAAGTTGCTTATAGTTTATATTATTTTGATCGTGATATGATAATATTTCTATTCTTTACATTGTAGGCCATTTCAGTTTGATGAAAAGATGCATTTATGCAGACACAATTGCAAACTTCATGGATCATACTGAAGCAGAATTACAGTGTTTTTTTTGTAGTACTCCCTTTAGGCAGAACTGTGGTGTGCTGGGCGTATGTTTTGTTAAGCCTGGATTTTGCATTCCACAGATATAAGTCAACTTGCAATTACTGTCACCGCATGGCCATTTTATTAACTTCATGATGCTTCAAATTCAAAATTGTTTTAATAACTCTTTTGGCAGTACCTGTGACGATGTTGTGTACTAGGCAAAACGAATGAAAGGTGTACAAGAACTTCAAAAACATAAATGTTCTCAAATTGTCTAAGATCAAATATTTATTTGTCACCTGAATTTCTGTGCACATTTAGGTATTATTTATGTTCTTACTGTCTGTAAATTTATCCATCTACTGTTCATATGGTCTGTCCATCCATATGCTCATCTTTGCAGTGGTGGCCAAAATTATTACAAGACTATAATTTTCACCAGCTTTAAAGTCAGTTATCTCTATCTTTATCTCTAGTGTGTCAGTAGGAAATATCAGTTTACATGTTCAAACATTCATTTTGCCATAATTGTAATAATCCAGTGAGATTTTTGTGGTCCACACAGAGATCTGATCTCATCATAATCAAATCTGTCTCGAATGACAACAAGAAATTGAAGGAACTGAGACAAACTAAATCCAGAAGAACTGTGGCAACGTCTCCAAGATGCTTCAAGAAACCTACTTGTAAAGCTACAGGAAAAATTATGAGCAAGTGCACCGAGGGCAAAAGCTGCTTTGAACACAAAGGATGGTCACACCAAATGTTGATTTAATTTAGTTAACAGAAGTTAATTGATAAATAAAATATATGTATGACATTATTTTTAACAGCATCTTCATTTTACAGTGTTTTTACGCAAGTGACTAAAACTTCTAACAGTACTGTTGCTTTGTAGGTAGGTTTATTGAAGCATCTTGGAGAGGTTGCCACAGTTCTTCTGGATTTATTCTGTCTCTGTTTGTTCAGTTTCTTCATGTAATTTCAGACAGACTCAATGATTATTGAGTAGATCAGATGTCTGTGTGGAGCACAGGTTGTTGTCAGACAAAAATCTCACTGGATTGTTAAAATTAATGGCAAAATTAATGTTTGAAAATGTAAACTGATATTTCGTACTGACACACTAATGCAATAGATAAAAATAAATAAATTAAAATATTTTTTAGACAATAATATTGTTCACCCCTGTGTGTCTGTCTGTCTGTCCATCTATTTGCTCATCTATATGTATGTCTCTCTGTGCATCCATTCATCCGTCCGTATACCTATACGTCTGTCTGTCTGTCTATCCGTTCATCCATACACCGGTCTGTCTGTCTGTCCGAATGGTTAAAATAAAACATTGATTTATGATATTGTATTTTCAGTATTCAACCCCAAAGATCATTGCTCCCTGTGTGGAAAAAAGTCTCCAGTTGGCGGTGTGGGTCTGAACACATGGGTTTGTATCCTTTTCAATGAGAAATGTCTAATTACATTACCTATTAGACATACTGTAGATCTCAAGTGTTTAATTATTTAAACTAAACAGCTAATTATTATGAAATGACATTACATGAAATGTTCTGTAGTATTTTGTATTAAGTAAACAGAGATGAGATAGTTTCATTAGTTTACTGTATGTTAAATTTTGTACATTTTAATTAGATGTTTTTAAGCAGAAATTAATATTATTTTCTTATTAATGTATTAAAAAAAAACTTTTTAAGTAGCTGTGTAACAGACTCGGTCTGATATATATGTGTAACAGCTGTCTATTACATCTACATAATTACAAACTGTAAGTACAGGCTGTTCCATAACTTAGTTACACGGTAAGTACATTTTGTTTCATGTAGTACAACGGCTACTACTAAGTAATTAATTAGGTTATTATTCTGAATTATGACACATTAAAATAAAATGTTACCCTAATTTGTTAATACTATTTAACGCATTATAAAACATGATCTAACAATGGACAATTTATATTTTTTACTGCATTTATTAATCTTTTTAATGTTACTTGATTTATGTTTGTTCATGTTAATTCACAGTACATTAACTGATGTTAACAGATACACAATTTAAAGTTACTAATGTATTTGTAGTATGTCATTATAGAATTATTATTGACACCTTCAAATAAAGTGTTAGCCAAATTAGGCCTAAGGTATTGCCAAAACATTTGTAATCATCTATAAGCATTTTTTGAATGATTGTAATGATCTAGTAGTAGTAGTAGTAATTCCTTGTGCAATAATAATATAAAACTATATTTCCAGTACAGTATATACTCACTGCTGGTTAATACTCTCTGTATAATCGTGTATGTGACAAATAAAACTTGAACTTGAACATGAACTAACTTATTTTATGTATTTGCTGGTCATTGTATCTTCTTGAACTTAGCAGGACCATGCTTAAATGGTTTCTTATCCTATGACAACCGCAGTATCACAGCCTTCATCTGTCAACTGAAATGTCTGATATAAATATGAGCCATTGTACAGAACTGGTGCCAACTGATGTCCCACAACCAAAAAACTAATTTAAAAAGCATTTAAGTATTCAAACCTAAGATATTTACCAAGATCGTTCTATTATTTATATTATTTATATGTATGCACATATATATATATATATATATATATGTATATGTGTGTGTGTGTGTGTATATATTAGATATCTTTTATATTTTCTTTGTAAATCATGAAACTTCATGTGAAACAAATGTCCCCTGCGTTTTCACGTCACTGCGGAAACAGGGTATGTTTTAGTCCATTGGCTGAGACTGATTTTAACTACAGCCCTACATTTATGATCAGGAAATATTAATGTGTCCCTCTCTCACATAGCTACATTTTAAGTAGATATGTCCCATCATTTTGAGGGAAATTATTTTAAAATTCAAAAATCTGTGTATAACTTTGACGTCATTACCAAACACCTTTTTTTTCTGTGATTAAGGACACTCTTTTGGGTGTTATTCCATAGCATTTAGTTTTTATGTGTGTTAAACTTGAAATATTGTTAAAATTGTTATGGCTATTGATATTGATTTACCTCGAAAAACATTTGAATAAAATAGCAAAAAAATTAAATAAATAAATAAACAACAACAAAAAAATAAATAAAAATAAAAATATATATACATATATATACACACACAGGGGACAACGGGGTAAAGCACGCTGCGGGGTAAAATGCGCCTTTGATACTTTTTTTCATGTAAACCACTACATTGCACAAAAACTTGGCGCATCACTTTCCACTTTATAAAACATCCTGTTTTTAACATGCACATGTTTATTTGGCTGATCTTTGATGGGATCACGGGCAGCAGCGCAAAGTTGATTCTGTGCTTACTTGATCTAATATTTTATGTTTTTAAAAATGTTGTGTATTTAAGTAGCAAATGAGAATCGCTAAAATCAATGCATATATTTTGAGACAAAGGTGTTCTTTATGATTTTCAGCTTTGTTTATGATAAAGCAACAGTTTTTAAATAACGACAGAATACGTAAAAGTATGGTATTTGGGGTTAAAAGCTTAAGTATGAACTTAAACATTATTTATTTTTTTTATTTTAGCTGAAGTATTTGTATCAATACCATGGGCCTTTTACCCCATGCTGGTGGGCCTTTTACCCCATGTGTAGGGGTAAACCTCATACATTTATAAGATTTATAAACAAAACAAATAACTTGATTGATTTATTTTTACACAAAATCAGTTGCTCCATTAATATTCAATACAAACATATTTGTTTTTCTGCAATTATACATTTTTGGCGGTGTGAATATCACATTTTTTCTTAGGGGGGCCTTTAGCCCCGTTGTACCCTATATATATATATATACACATACAAATTCAGCAATTACTCTTGTTAGGGTCCTGTAGGGTCCTGTTACATGTTAGGGTCCTGTATATATATATATATATATATATATATATATATATAAAAATATTCCAGGAAGTCATCTTGATCAGTTACCAAAGAGGAATGTTAAAATTACTCTGGAAAATGCAATTTTCTTATCAAATTGATAAAATGTTGAGTTGCAAAAATGAGTACACACTGCTAAAAGTTACTAAATAAAACCAAAAATGTATGTTGTTGTATTAAGGTACGTTTTGATCTACAGGTATGTTGAAACAAATCTGTTAAAGATAAGACACTTTTGGACAATTAAATGTGTTATATAGGCCATTTAATCATACTCAGACTTAATGCTGTCAGGACATTGATTTCTTGTGAAAATTGTGAAAAGGCCACTGGAATAATTATGACTTTATTTTAAGCTTTCGTTTAGTGATGAGTGAATTTTTGCTAGAAAAAGAGCAGGAGAAAGACCAAGAAAGTGTGTCAGAGCGGGCATATTGTATGAAAAGAGTGACACTTTATCTCACGGAGTAAGATGCAGCCTTGCAGAAGTGGCATGCATGGTTGTTTATCCCCACCAGAACTACCGGCTGTAGCCAAAGCACAATGAACTCATTTAGCTTTTTCCAAGGCCCATATTTGCAAAATATTGACTTCTGGGAGTCCATACTCTGGTGTCATGAGACCAAGTCAATCATTTTGGTAGTAACGGCATCCAAAATGTTCTGTTGTTGCTTTTTAAGGAGTACCGTGAGAAGTGCCTGGTTCACACAGTGACATGCAGTGGTAGTAAAGCTGTTATATAGCTGCTTTATCAACACTGTCATGAATTCACACACCACTGTGTGATGTAATAGAAAAACCTGAAACAGAAGATTCTACCATCTCCTCATTCCCTGCACTGTTGTGCATTTTGTCAACATGAATGGAGATAATCATTTGCCCAGGGTGAAAATCCTTCAGTAAACATGTATTTCACTCAATCTTAACATTTTTAAGCAGCTGTGGGGATTCTGTAGAGACAAGCTGAGCAACACACCCCATTAAAGACCAGAGCATGTAAGGAGCTCATCCTCCAGGAGTTAAACAGGACAGATGTGACAATTTGTCATTAACTTGTACACTTGGTGCCAAGAAGGGTCAGAGCAGTGTACTTATGTCCCTATCTTTCTGCTGACGAAAGTTATTACAAAAAGAAGGTTAATTTTGGACATGCAATTCCCTAATCAGCCACTAGGGATAAAATGGAAGGTTGTGAAAGATGTCCACTGTCCCCCTCTATTGACTGACACTGGTCTCATGTATCTATCTTTCTGCTGACAAAAGTTATTACAAAAAGTATTTTAATTTTTGACATGCAATTCCCTAATCAGCCACTAGGGATAAATTGAAAGGTTGTGAAAAATGCCCACTGTCCCCCTCTGTTGATTGACACTGGTTTCATGTCTCTGTCTCCCTGATGTAAAAAGTTATTACAAAAAGAAGGTTAATTTTGGACATGCAATTCCCTAATCAGCCACTAGGGATAAAATGGAAGGTTGTGAAAGATGTCCACTGTCCCCCTGTATTGACTGACACTGGTCTCATGTCTCTATCTTTCTGCTGACAAAAGTTATTACAAAAAGAAGGTTAATTTTGGACATACAATTCCCTAATCAGCCACTAGGGATTAAATGGAAGGTTGTGAAATATGTCCACTGTCCCCCTCTATTGATTGACACTGGTTTCATGTCTCTGTCTCCCTGATGTAAAAAGTTATTACAAAAAGAAGGTTAATTTTGGACATGCAATTCCCTAATCAGCCACTAGGGATAAAATGGAAGGATGTGAAAGATGTCCACTATTCTCCTCTATTGACTGACACTGGTCTCATGTCTCTATCTTTCTGCTGGCAAAAGTTATTACAAAAAGTATTTTAATTTTTGACATGCAATTCCTTTTTCTACCATTAGGGATAAATTGAAAGGTTGTGAAAAATGCCCACTGTCCCCCTCTATTGATTGACACTGGTTTCATGTCTCTGTCTCCTGATATAAAAAGTTATTACAAAAAGAAGGTTAATTTTGGACATGCAATTCCCTAATCAGCCACTAGGGATAAATTGAAAGGTTGTGAAAGATGTCCACTGTCCCCCTCTATTGACTGACACTGGTTTCATGTCTCTGTCTCCCTGATGTAAAAAGTTATTACAAAAAGAAGGTTAATTTTGGACATGCAATTCCCTAATCAGCCACTAGGGATAAAATGGAAGGTTGTGAAAGATGTCCACTGTCCCCCTGTATTGACTGACACTGGTTTCATGTCTCTGTCTCCCTGATGTAAAAAGTTAATACAAAAAGAAGGTTAATTTTGGACATGCAATTCCCTAATCAGTCACTAGGGATAAAATGGAAGGTTGTGAAAGATGTCCACTGTCGCCCTGTATTGACTGACACTGGTCTCATGTCTCTATCTTTCTGCTGACAAAAGTTATTACAAAAAGTAGGTTAATTTTGGACATGCAATTCCCTAATCAGCCACTAGGGATAAATTGAAAGCTTGTGAAAATGCCCACTGTCCCCCTTTATTGACTGACACTGGTCTCATGTCTCTATCTTTCTGCTGACAAAAGTTATTACAAAAAGGATGTTAATTTTGGACATGCAATTCCCTAATCAGCCACTAGGGATAAAATGGAAGGTTGTGAAAGATGTCCACTGTCCCCCTGTATTGACTGACACTGGTTTCATGTCTCTGTCTCCCTGATGTAAAAAGTTAATACAAAAAGAAGGTTAATTTTGGGCATGCAATTCCCTAATCAGCCACTAGGGATAAAATGGAAGGTTGTGAAAGATGTCCACTGTCGCCCTGTATTGACTGACACTGGTCTCATGTCTCTATCTTTCTGCTGACAAAAATTATTACAAAAAGTAGGTTAATTTTGGACATGCAATTCCCTAATCAGCCACTAGGGATAAATTGAAAGGTTGTGAAAATGCCCACTGTCCCCCTCTATTGATTGACACTGGTCTCATGTCTCTATCTTTTTGCTGACAAAAGTTATTACAAAAAGGATGTTAATTTTTGACATGCAATTCCCTTTTCTACCACTAGGGATAAAATGGAAGGTTGTGAAAAATGCCCACTGTCCACCTCTATTGATTGACACTGGTTTCATATCTCTGTCTCCCTGATGTAAAAAGTTATTACAAAAAGAAGGTTAATTTTGGACATACAATTCCCTAATCAGCCACTAGGGATAAAATGGAAGGTTGTGAAAGATGTCCACTGTCCCCCTGTATTGACTGACACTGGTTTCATGTCTCTGTCTCCCTGATGTAAAAAGTTATTACAAAAAGAAGGTTAATTTTGGACATACAATTCCATAATCAGCCACTAGGGATAAAATGGAAGGTTGTGAAAGATGTCCACTGTCCCCCTGTATTGACTGACACTGGTCTCATGTCTCTATCTTTCTGCTGACAAAAGTTATTACAAAAAGTAGGTTAATTTTGGACATGCAATTCCCTAATCAGCCACTAGGGATAAAATGGAAGGTTGTGAAAGATGTCCACTGTCCCCCTGTATTGACTGACACTGGTCTCATGTCTCTGTCTCCCTGATGTAAAAAGTTATTACAAAAAGAAGGTTAATTTTGGACATGCAATTCCCTAATAAGCCACTAGGGATAAAATGGAAGGTTGTGAAAGATGTCCACTGTCGCCCTGTATTGACTGACACTGGTCTCATGTCTCTATCTTTCTGCTGACAAAAATTATTACAAAAAGTAGGTTAATTTTGGACATGCAATTCCCTAATCAGCCACTAGGGATAAATTGAAAGGTTGTGAAAATGCCCACTGTCCCCCTCTATTGATTGACACTGGTCTCATGTCTCTATCTTTTTGCTGACAAAAGTTATTACAAAAAGGATGTTAATTTTTGACATGCAATTCCCTTTTCTACCACTAGGGATAAAATGGAAGGTTGTGAAAAATGCCCACTGTCCACCTCTATTGATTGACACTGGTTTCATATCTCTGTCTCCCTGATGTAAAAAGTTATTACAAAAAGAAGGTTAATTTTGGACATACAATTCCATAGTCAGCCACTAGGGATAAAATGGAAGGTTGTGAAAGATGTCCACTGTCCCCCTTTATTGACTGACACTGGTCTCATGTCTCTATCTTTCTGCTGACAAAAGTTATTACAAAAAGAAGGTTCATTTTGGACATGCAATTCCCTAATCAGCCACTAGGGATAAAATGGAAGGTTGTGAAAGATGTCCACTGTCCCCCTCTATTGACTGACACTGGTCTCATGTCTATCTTTCTGCTGACAAAAGTTATTACAAAAAGTAGGTTAATTTTGGACATGCAATTCCCTAATCAGCCACTAGGGATAAAATGGAAGGTTGTGAAAGATGTCCACTGTCCCCCTGTATTGACTGACACTGGTCTCATGTCTCTGTCTCCCTGATGTAAAAAGTTATTACAAAAAGTAGGTTATTTTTGGACATGCAATTCCCTAATCAGCCACTAGGGATAAATTGAAAGGTTGTGAAAAATGCCCACTGTCCCCCTCTATTGATTGACACTGGTTTCATGTCTCTATATTTGTGCTGACAAAAGTTATTACAAAAAGTAGGTTAATTTTGGACATGCAATTCCCTAATCAGCCACTAGGGATAAATTGAAAGGTTGTGAAAAATGCCCACTGTCCCCCTCTATTGATTGACACTGGTTTCATGTCTCTGTCTCCCTGATATAAAAAGTTATTACAAAAAGAAGGTTAATTTTGGACATGCAATTTCCTAATCAGCCACTAGGGATAAATTGAAAGGTTGTGAAAGATGTCCACTGTCCCCCTCTATTGACTGACACTGGTCTCATGTCTCTATATTTCTGCTGACAAAAGTTATTACAAAAAGTAGGTTATTTTTGGACATGCAATTCCCTAATCAGCCACTAGGGATAAATTGAAAGGTTGTGAAAAATGCCCACTGTCCCCCTCTATTGATTGACACTGGTCTCATGTCTCTATCTTCTTGCTGACAAAAGTTATTACAAAAAGGATGTTAATTATTGACATGCAATTCCCTTTTCTACCACTAGGGATAAAATGGAAGGTTGTGAAAAATGCCCACTGTCCACCTCTATTGATTGACACTGGTTTCATGTCTTTATATTTGTGCTGACAAAAGTTATTACAAAAAGTAGGTTAATTTTGGACATGCAATTCCCTAATCAGCCACTAGGGATAAAATGGAAGGTTGTGAAAGATGTCCACTGACCCCTGTATTGACTGACACTGGTCTCATGTCTCTATCTTTCTGCTGACAAAAGTTATTACAAAAAGTAGGTTAATTTTGGACATGCAATTCCCTAATCAGCCACTAGGGATAAATTGAAAGGTTGTGAAAAATGCCCACTGTCCCCCTCTATTGATTGACACTGGTTTCATGTCTCTGTCTCCCTGATGTAAAAAGTTATTACAAAAAGAGGGTTAATTTTGGACATGCAATTCCCTAATCAGCCACTAGGGATAAAATGGAAGGTTGTGAAAAATGCCTACTGTCCACCTCTGTTGATTGACACTGGTTTAATGTCTCTATATTTGTGCTGACAAAAGTTATTACAAAAAGTAGGTTAATTTTGGACATGCAATTCCCTAATCAGCCACTAGGGATAAAATGGAAGGTTGTGAAAGATGTCCACTGTCCCCCTGTATTGACTGACACTGGTCTCATGTCTCTATCTTTCTGCTGACAAAAGTTATTACAAAAAGTAGGTTAATTTTGGACATGCAATTCCCTAATCAGCCACTAGGGATAAATTGAAAGGTTGTGAAAAATGCCCACTGTCCCCCTCTATTGATTGACACTGGTTTCATGTCTCTGTCTCCCTGATGTAAAAAGTTATTACAAAAAGAAGGTTAATTTTGTACATGCAATTCCCTAATCAGCCACTAGGGATAAAATGGAAGGTTGTGAAAAATGCCCACTGTCCCCCTCTATTGATTGACACTGGTCTCGTGTCTCTATCTTTTTGCTGACAAAAGTTATTACAAAAAGTATTTTAATTTTGGACATGCAATTCCCTAATCAGCCACTAGGGATAAAATGGAAGGTTGTGAAAAATGTCCACTGTCCCCCTCTATTGATTGTCACTGGTCGCATGTCTATAGGCCCTTTATCTAAGAAGCTATTACAAAAACACCGCCCACTGAGCTATGGCAAAAACGAAGAAAACTTGCACTTTCCCCACGGTCCCTTACTGGAAGCTCCGCTGAGAGCGAGCTCTCCCGGCTTAATGCACATTGCGACGGCTTGTGCGGGACAGTGCTCATTATATAGAGCGAAAATACTGAAAAAGAAGGTTGTGAAACATGATCAGCGTTGCCCTTTTGGCGGTCACACCTTTTAGACTTTTTTAGGGCAAGTCGTTTTGAAGTTATTGGCGTTTATCGCTGAAAGTGTCACGAATATCAAAAACAAAACCAACTTAACCCCGCTGCTGTAGATGTTGTCACGTCGCGTCAAATTTCACGTGTTCCACGTAAAGACGTTTGGACCTGTCCGCCTTCTAAACGGAGCCCAGCGATAGAACCAGATGCGCATTGCTGCCGAGGCACAGAAGACAACAACCTGCTCATCAGACCAGTGGAGTATTTCACGTGTCAGAAGACACAGGTGAGCGATCCTATTCTCTTTTTGACTGATGTTATTTTGTATATAGCCTATATGTTGTAAGACTCTCCTAATAGTGTTTGTCTTTTTGTATTCTTATAAAAAACTTTTAAAATATATTGGCAGTATATGAGCTGATTAAATTTACTGTTCGTACTTTAAATAATTCTCAACTTGCACAACAGTGAAAAATAATTTATTATTTTATGATTTTGATTTTTTATGATTTAGATTTTTTGATTGTTTATGATTTAATTAATATTTTACCAGAATGGATTGTCATTTCTCTTTTTAAGATCCAAAATGAACAAAATGACCCTGAATCACTATGCTGCCAACCTCACTTTGGACAGCTGCACACATTACATCCACTCGGCAGGGATTACGGTCAGCTACATCCTCTTCTACCTGCTGGTGCTGGTGCTGCTGCTGTGTGTGTGGTGGGGAACGGACTCGTCTGTCTGGTGCTCATCAAGAACCACCACATGCGCTCAGTCACTAATCTCTTCATCCTGAACCTGGCCATCAGTGACCAGCTGCTGGGCATCTTCTTTGTGCCCACCACTCTGATTGATAGCCTTATCTCAGGTCAGTGGGCCATCATCTTTCATTTACATTTATGCATTTAGCAGACACTTTTATCCAAAGCGACTTACAGTGCATTCAGGCTATACATGTTATATCACTATGTGTGTTCCCTGGGAATCGAACCCACAACCTTTTGCGCTGCTAACGCAATGCTCTACCACTGAGCCACAGGAACACACATCTTCACATCATTACCATA
Source organism: Aspiorhynchus laticeps (assembly GCA_023376895.1). Classification (NCBI taxonomy): domain Eukaryota; kingdom Metazoa; phylum Chordata; class Actinopteri; order Cypriniformes; family Cyprinidae; genus Aspiorhynchus; species Aspiorhynchus laticeps. The sequence continues at coordinate 13,730 of JALXFT010002608.1, read as the reverse complement.
TAAGCAGAAGTCACCATAGTCTTCCATAGTGGTGAACGGAAATTACAGCAGATATATTTGTTGTGTTCCCATTTGATCCAATAGCACAGGATAAAATCAAATACAGGATGGGGGAAAATGTTTCACGTTAAGTGATGTAATTTTGAGCAGTAAGAAAGTGTAAGAAGTAAGAAGTGTTTTAAAGCTTGTTGTTTTGCAGAACATCACAGTTACATAAGATATGAGAATATCAATGCTTGAACATCACATCCTTTGTTTTCCTAAGTGATCCTATATGATTTTGCAAAGAAGAAAAATATCAGGGGACTGAGTACAGTGGTCAGAGCACTGTTTCTATTGACTTTTCAAAAGAGGAAAAATATCCTATATGAAAAACATTCGATGGAACCATTGCATTCAGATTTTTTCCCTTGATTTCTCCACAGGTTGGCCTTTTAGTCCGCTTTGCCTGCTTCTGTCTTCACCCTGGTTACTATAGCAGTGGACAGGTAATGATTAATAATTATAATAAATTAACCTTTCCACACACACACACTATATATATATATATATATATATATATATATATATTTAGAGAGAAAGAGACAGACAGAGAAATGAGAAGGGCTATGCTTTTTAGGGTTAAAATCATAGAAGATCGTGGCATATAATTTTTTGTAATGCGTGCACTCAGGGAATACAAAACACTGCTGCTGGAAAATAGCCAACCTTAAAAAGCATTCCTTGATAATTCCAATCTTGCTGTTCTATTATATGCACAGAAGTTGCTGAGTGCCTGCATTTTGAATCTATCACTTATTAAACATGTCTTTATTGAGAAAGTATATAAGACAATAGAAAAATCTTCAAAGACAACATTTTTTAAACTATCTTCCCACCCTCCCACCCTCAGCATCCACATGGTCAATTACACAGGGCTAAATAAAAATAAAATAAAAATATATATAAATTTTGCTGCACATGGGCTAAGACAGATAAATATTACCACATCAAATAAAGCACATCACATTTACATCAATCACTGGATTGAGAGGAATCTAACATTTCTTGTATTACTATTTCGTTGTTTTCAAGGAATTGTATAAAAAGGTCCCATATTTTATAGTAATCTTTCAGTTTACCCTTAGTACTGTATGTCAGTTTTTCCAAAACAATACAGTGTGATAAATCTTTTAACCAATGACCAATTGATGGACCTTCTATTTTCTTCCAATAAAATGCTATTGACCGTCTTGCGAGAACTAAACAGATGTCTATCATTTTCATTTGATGTCTTGATACTGATATACCAACAGGAACTAGACCTAGCACACATATTTCAGGAGTCACTGGAACTGGTTTTAAAATAATTGAAGATATTAATGTCATCACTTTTTGCCAGAATGTCTGAATAACATCACATTCCCAAACACAGTGAAAAAACGTTCCCTTATATTTTTGGCATTTAAAGCAAACATCTGGAATATTAGGGTTAAATTTGTTTAACTTTTCAGGTGTAATATAAGTGCGCATTACCCAATTGTATTGGAGCAGTTTAAATCTTGTATTGATTGACAAATTCTGGGCTCTGACACATATTTCACTCCATTCTGAATCTGAAAAATCATACTGTAAATCGGTACCCCAAGCAACTCTCTTAGATTCAGATGATTCTTTAGAACTATTAACAAATTTACAATAAAGCAACGTAATTTTGTTTGTACTAAGTTCCTCATTAAACATAACTTGTTCTAGTTCTGTTAACATTGGTCTGGACATTGAATAATGTTGCTTGACTCTGATGTAATTGCAAACTTGTAAATATTTGAAGAAGTGTGTCATAGGAATTCCAAATTTATCCCTGAGTTTATTGAAAGACATGAGCGTATCTCCCTCAAACAAGTCACCAATCTTTTGAATACCCTTTAATGCCCATTGTTTAAAGCCAGAATCATTTTTCCCTGGACTGAAGTCCTTGTTTCCCCAAACAGGAGCAAAATAAGAGAGAGGCGGGACTTCTCCCAATGTACGCTGTGCTTCATTCCAAACTATTAAGGTATTCTTAACAAATGGATTTTTGATGTCCTTTTTCAGATTTTTGTACAAGTCCGAGTACAAATATAAAGCCATGTTCATATTTTTAGCATTCATCGATTCTACTTGTACCCAGGGTAATTGCGGCTGCAAAGAAAACCAGTAGGTGGCATTAGCTAATTGGGCAGACCAATAGTACCACCGCAAATTAGGCAGACGTAGACCCCCTCTGTCATATGGAAGATATAGTAGTGTTAGGCGCAGTCTTGCCCGTCTGTTTTTCCAAATAAATTTAGTAAATTTCTTATTCATATTGGGAAAAAAACCTGATGGAGGTGGAAGTGGAATAGAACGAAATAGATACAGGAATTTGGGAATGATATTCATCTTAATAATGTTTATACGACCAATCAAGGAAACTGGTAGGGATGACCATCTATCTAAAGATTCACTAACTTTTGTTATGACTGGATTATAATTAGCAGGGATTAATTTATCAATTGTAGGAGTGATCACTACTCCTAAATATTTGAAACCATTTACTGTATTTATAAAAGGGTGTTTTATTGGTGGTTTATGTCTTTCTTGAGTATTTAAGAAAAGTATTGATGATTTAGTATTATTAATTTTATAGCCAGAAAACTTCCCAAATCTATCGATCAATTTAAGCAATGCTGGAATGGATCTTTCAAGCTTTGTAAGAAAAATAATAGTATCATCTGCATAAAGAGCTATTCGATGTTCACAATCTTTAATTTTTATGCCCTTTATGATAGGACTACTTCTAATAGCGACTGCTAAGGGCTCTAATGCCAAAATGAATAGCATTGGTGACAAAGGGCATCCTTGTCGTGTGCCTCTATATATATTAAAAGGTTTTGATATTGTTCTGTTGGTCCTCACTTCAGCTATTGGTTTAAAATATAAAATATTAATCCAACGTAGGAATGAGTCTCCAAAACCGAAACGAGCTAAAATATCTTTCATATAATGCCACTCCACCCTATCAAATGCTTTTTCTGCGTCGAGTGATAGGATACATGTATCAGTGGTTTCCTTTTCCTCATGTAAAATATTTAGGACTCGTCTAATATTGTGAGTAGTCTGACCGTCCTTAATAAATCCATTTTGGTCAGTGCCTATAACAGATGGAAGACATTTTTCTAATCTTAACGCCATAATTTTGGCAATGATCTTCGCATCTGTATTAAGCAGTGAAATTGGTCTGTATGACTCACATTTGGTAGGAGGTTTATCAGGTTTCAAGATTAAAGTTATTAAGGCTGTTCTCAGTGTGGGTGGTAAATAACCATTTTGAAATGACTCTTCATACATTTCCTTCAGGGGACCAACTAATTTGTCTTTAAATAATTTGTATATGTCAATCGGTAGACCATCAGGGCCGGCTGTTTTACCATTCTTTAGTTTTGCTATGGATTCTAAGATTTCATTTTCCTCTAATATATTGTCTAAATTGTTTTTGTCTTCTTCAGATATAGATGGAATCTGTAAATCATTAAGGAATTGGCCTTGGTCTTCAATATAATGTTCCGATTCAGATTTATATAAATCTTTATAAAATAAGACAAAAATATTATTTATTTCTAAAGGGTTGGATGTTAGCTCTCCATTTTCAGTTTGTATATTATTAATAGCCTTTTCTGTATCTAGCTTTTTGATCTGCCATGCTAGCAACTTCCCTGCTTTTTCTCCCTGTTCATAGAAAGATTGCTTTAATCTTATTAAGCTATTTTCAGCTTTTATTATGGTGAGGGCATTATATTGGGCCCTAAGTTTAATAAGTTTATTGTTTATTTTTTCTGAATTATTTGAATATGTCTTTTCTTCTTCCACTTTAATTTCTTTTTCCAGTAGGTTTAATTCTAATTTAAATTTATTAGATTTTGAATTTGTATAGGAAATTATCTGGCCCCGTATATATGCCTTGAATGCTTCCCACCTTATAGCTGCTGACGTTTCATCTTTATTTTCTTTAAAAAAATTGTCTATCTGTTCCTCTATGAATTTTATAAAATCTGGATCATGTAACCATTTTGGATGGAGACGCCAGCGGTAAGTTTCGTTCATACTACCTTCTGTCTTATAAATTAATGAAACAGGACCGTGATCTGAAATAACGATTGGTTCATATTGACACATTGTTATTCTTGAAAATAGATCATTAGAAATCAAAAAATAGTCAATACGAGAATGTCCCTTTGTCACTGTAGAGCAGCATGAATATGTTCTTTTACTAGGATTTAATCTCCTCCATGGGTCACACAGGTTTAATTCTTTAATATAGTCCCCTATCTTTTTCCTAGATTGTGTGTGTGTTGTATCTGAACATGTTGAGCGGTCAAGATTGGGAGATATTGTACAGTTAAAATCTCCAGCCATTATCAGCTTTCCTGGTAAGGAGGCTATTAAAAGAAACAATTTTTCGAAGAAACTTGGACAATCTATATTAGGGCCATATACATTTGTCAAAATCATATTTTCATTGAAAAGAGAGCCTTGAATTATTATGTAACGCCCTGCTGTATCCTGTAAAACCCGAGATATTTTAAGTGGAACCAACTTGTGTATTAAAATCATAACCCCCCTAGAATTAGGAGAATATAAAGCTGAATAAAGCTGACCTTTCCAGCGTCTTTGTATTGGTGTCGTATCATTTGAAGATATGTGACATTCTTGCAGAAATACAATTGAAGGGTTAAGCTGATTAATTTTCGTCATTACTTGCTTAATTTTGGTTATTTTCCCAAACCTCTCACATTCCATGTTATTATTTTTAATTCTGAGTTAGAACCGTTTATATTATTAATTCCCATATTAGTACCCACTTGATATTATAATTCTGTCTCCCAGCCTGATTAAAATAAAGTACAATTTGCCCTGTAACTGAAGAATAGTAAAATACCCTTAGGACGCTTCCCCTAGCACTGGCATCCCGAACTCGCCAGTGCTGTGCCCACCATAACACAAAAATAAAAGATTCAACACTTTGTATCACTGATCCTTCTGCAAGGAGCAGCATAACGTGGAACACAAGTAATAACTCTGATCGGTACTCCCACTAACAGACGGCTGACCACAATAAATATAATTATCAGCAGCCTATAGTAATAACCAAAATAACCACGAATAACGATATTGCACCGGATTCCTCTAGTATTGCCGGTTATTTGAAAAGAAAAGAAAAAAAATATATATATACATATACCCTCCTCTCTCCTCTTTTTCTTTAAAGAAAAGAAAAGAAAAGCGAAATAATTTTGGAATCCACACCGAACCCATCCATATTGAGTTTCATCTGTGAGTCACTGTACATAATCATTCAGATCCATCTCCCTCTAGACATTTACCTCAAATACCTTATCAAACTTGAGAGGGGAAAGTCCAGTACATGACAGCTACTTTCGATTCGTGTCCTTTATTTTGCTAATGAAGTTTTCCACCTCCGCTGGGCTCTCAAAGATGCGTTCTCGTCCTGCATGAGTGATGCGTAGTTTCGCTGGAAAGATGATTCCATATCTGATGTCCATGTCTTTGAGTTTCTGCTTCACTTCGTAGTATTTTCGTCTTTTCAGGTGTGTTTCTCTGGCGATGTCCTGAAAAAATTTCACTTCTCTTTCATCGTATGTGATTTTCCCCTTTGCGCGTATGATTTGTAGCACTTTGTCTTTGTCTTTTGAGCTCAGAAAGCGCACAATGAGTATTTTGGGGGTGTTTCGATCACGGCGGTCTTGGAGTCGGTGAGCTCTTTCAATGATTACCGGGCCGGAGAATTTATCAGGTCCCAACACCTCCGGGAGCCATTTCTCAATAAAACCCACCGCGTCCGAGCCCTCGACGCCTTCAGGTAGGCCAACGATGCGCACATTATTACGACGACTTCTATTTTCCTGGTCTTCCAGTTTTTCTCCAAAAGATTTGGCCTGTTGTTGAAGAGTATCTACAATGCGCTGTAATCCAGACACCTGGTCCTCAGTGTCGCTAATCCGTTGCTCCGCCGTTGTCAGTCTGTTGGAAAATTCCTTGACTTCTTGTTTAACCTCCTGTATTCCGGACAGAATTCCTGTAAATTGGACTGAAAAATCTTCTCTCATGCTTGTAATTGCGCTCATAATGTTGCCTTCTTCCTTTTTACTAGCATTTGCGCTAGGTTCTTTACTCTCGTGCGCTGCACTAGCTGGGTGATTAGCTGAGTCTGTATTTAAATCTTCTTGGTTTCCTTGTTTCTTCTTTATTGTGCGCGATGTCATTCTGTATAGATGATGCTCACACAAACATTAATATAGCTGTTCAGTTTCAGAAATGAATTTGGCTGTTTAAGAAAGATATTGCCGAGTGTTGTTGGAGCATGAAAACACACGTCTGTTCAGCACGCCGCCATGTTGAATTGAATCTATCACTTACTAAAAACTTACAATGAAAGGCTAAGAATGATTTTTATAACTGAATTTAGAGGCAAGGTCAGAAATAAAAACAACAAAACTTCTTCTGAGGCAGCACCGCTGGCAGGTCTGGCACACTAGATGCCTCAGATGAGATCAGACATGGGCAAAAAAATAATAATAATACGATGTAAACACTCCTCAAAATGTGTAAGCAGTGGTTTTCAACCCTTTTGACCTCAAGGCCTCTCTCCATTATCCACAGCAATATCCAAATTTGCAGAAAATAACTTTTCCAGTTGTTCATGAAGAATAATGATATTTCTACCATTAAAATATTATAGAACTGAAAAAATATATATTTGTCATGAATATCGTTCCATAAGAAAAAAGTAATTCGATTTTTGAACAAAGAGTTAAATATTGTATACATGTTCAGCTGTTTAGATCTGGTGTGAAGCCTATTCTTCAGTCAATATGCCATTGTTAATCAAATTAAATTTAAACAGCATATTGTACTGGTGTTATTTTATACTATTACTTTATTACTATACTATTACTATATTTTATATTTATTTTGAATTAGATTTTATTCATTTTTATATTCAGTGATTTTGTTATATGCTTTTTCTTTTTTATTATTTTTTTTAATATGACTATTTAAATTGAATTTATTTTAATGTAGTTAAATATTTATTTCCAGTAATTATAGTGTTTCAATTTAAACTTCTTTCAATTAATTAATTTCATTTAGTGTAAACAATTTTTATCTAATATTTATATTTTATTTCAACTTATTTTTAAATTAACAAAAATGTTTTTATTATTTTATTCTTATTTAACAATAATATCCCTCTATTGAATTTAGTATTTAATAATTACGCTTGTCTCTCGATAGGTTTATGGGATTCTTTACCCTTTCCATCACCGCCTGAGGCCTGTCACTGCACTCTTCTCCATCATCTTCATTTGGCTTCTCTCTTTTGCCATCATCTTTCCTTCTGCTGCAACCCTGACGGTCATTCACCTGGATGACATGTGCATGGTCCAGGACAACCAGATCGATCCTCTATTCGTGTGTTTCGAGGACTGGCCCAGAGCAGACATGCGGCGACTCTACACCTTGGTCATCTTCATCCAGGTGTACCTGGCCCCGCTGTGTCTCATAAGCATTCTGTACACCTGCATCGCTGCCAAACTGTCCAACAACCTACGTGAGAATCAAGACCGATCAAAGAGGAGAATGAAAATCATCAAGATGCTCGTCATGATTGCTATTCTCTTCATGGTCTCCTGGCTTCTGCTTTGGACTTTGATGCTTCTCACGGACTATCAGGATCTGGACCGCCATCAGATTGACTTCTTGAGCAGCTATCTTTTTCCCGTAGCTCATTGGCTGGCATTTTTGAACAGTGGTGTTAATCCGATCATCTACGGCTTCTTCAACAAGAACTTCCGGAGGGGCTTCCAGGCCGCTGTGGACTGTGGCTCCTGCAGATCTTTAATGTTGGAGATGTGTCACACAAGTTTGTTCTCCTGCCTCCCAACAGAGAATCTGACGTGAACCATGGTGTTACCAGCAGGAGGAAAGAGCGCTGCCTCACTGTAATACCGCAGGAGATAGGGAATTCTCCTTGAAGGCAAGAATGGAATTATAGATTCACACAGAGTTATTGGAGCCTGGATGGAGTGAATGGTGCAATCGAGGAGTTGCTATAGCATTCCCAGTTTGCTTGAAATGGTGTCACACCAGTTCATTCTTTGATTTTGCTTGAAGTATTTCAGGGCCTTCAACCAAATTCAGCATATTCAAGAGTAGACAGTCTCATTTAGTGGTTTAATTGAGATTTTATCACCGGACACTGGCTTTCCTTATTTTAGGAAAGACTTTTCCTTATTTCAGACACAGAGAACAGGATGTATCACACATGACTGGGAATTAATAAAATCAAAACAGCAAGAGCAATCAACATTCTGTGCACAAACATGAAATTGTTTTATTTATTATATCCATTGAAAAGAATGTTGTAAATACAAATATTTATTCATGAATTTACCTTAATTTTACCTTTTTATTGTAATTATATATATATATATATATATATATATATATATTATATATATATAATATAATATATATATTTTATATGTATATGTATATATATATATATAATAAAATGTAATACAATTTATAATCTTTTATTTATTTATTTTAAATATGTGACTCTTAATTCACTCATAATTCCCGTTTAGACCTTCTGATTAAGTTAATTTTTGTATTTTGTATTCTGTCAGTAAAAACCTACACAGATGGAAACATTTTTGCTGTGTTTCTGATCAACCGTGTGCTTTTGTGGCCAGTAAATGTGTAAAGTGTTAAGACACCAGTGAAAACAGAAGGGCAGCAAACTTGCATGCACATGATTATGTGTGGATATGTGGAAGGTATAATATGTCTATTACTATAGATAGGTGACGTTTTGAAGAGAAATGCACAGAAAAGAAGAATGTGTTTACATATAATGTGTTATAATTTTATGTGTGGTGACAGCATGCCATTATTCTTATAAGAACTGAATTCTTATCAGTGTCAGTTCAGTTCTTGCTGTCCTCGTTTAAAATTCACTTCAGAAAGTTTTATTACCTTTGAAAGCACCAGATGTTATTTTGCTGATATGTTTTCATGAATGATGCACACCTTTATATGTTCTATAAGTTCTAGGAATTAGAGCTGAAGAAAAACGTTACTTGACTGGAAAATAAAATGATTTGTGCTAAGCTGTTTATCATGGCCACGTTTTTTATGGGAAATTTATCAATTACAAAAATATAATCTCATTGCATCTGTTTTTGAATAAATTCACACATGCTCTGTTTTTTTACAATGTGACTTGTAAAACAAGCATCCATTTTCACTCTTAAGCATGTCATTTAGACGGCATGTCATGTCATCATAGGGTTGTTCCAAACAGAAATAACCTAAAAAATAAACTCTTCAGATGGCCATTCACAATAAACTGCTAGACACAGGCCCAAATATTCTTCGTGTTTGAAGCAGAATCTCTGAAGAAAAATGGCACAAAGGCAGTCTGGGTCAGTACCCCTTCAAACCATACAACTTTGTATATTTTATTTACCCCCAAGGGATGCATATTACCAATAAAGGTGCTGAAAAAAAATCATTCTATGAAAGCATGTTTTTTGGTTTGCATTTTTGAAAGTGGATTTAGCACAACCAAACTAATGTGTAAAGATTTGAAGTTAGGTCTGGAATGATGTTGTGGTGCACTCTAAATTACTGTAATGTTTGAGCTCTACACCCTGCCACCCTCTCAGGCTGAAGCTTCGACATAGACATGATAGAGAGATTCAAATGGAACGCACTCTCAGTTAATAGGTAAGGATTTTAACGACCAGCAATTCATTTTCTTGAACAAGTCATAACATGTGTCAAGATATTTAGAGAGAGCTATTGCAAATAAAATATGGAGTTACTGTAGAAGGTAACGACTTTCCAAAAACAGTGCCTGAATCACATTTTATATAAAAAAGAAGCCCACTACAGCCGACTTGAAACTATTTTAGTTTTATTAACACCTTCAATGTAAGAAAAAAAATCTGTAGAAAAACAAAGTCCTGACAGAAAATGACCACTATATTTTCCTTTTTTAAGTTTACAGATATTTCCTTCAACCCTAAAGCTTTACACAATGCAATGTGTAATTCAAAATATGGTTAAAAGAAAACACCTATAAAAAAATCAATATGAAAAATTCCTTGATATAAACACAGAGTATTTTGATTGGCTAATAGTCTTCTTAGCGCAAAACGTTTGCAACCTGAGAGCGTTTCTGGTTGGTTGAAAAGCGTGGGTCGCCCTCTTCTTGTTCGAGATGCGTCTCTGAGCAGATGCAGAGAACGCATTTGATATCTGTCAACTATTAGGGATATTTTATGAATGGTAGGCTATTCCAACGAAATATAAGATATTACTACTATATGTGCAATACAATTAATATAATTTGTTAAAATATCGTTGTTGTTTTTTATTTTAGACAACAGCATTTCTGCTGCTGTTCTGGAGTGAAACGCCGTTCGCATTCTCCCACACAGATGGGCTCAGGACGCTTATTAGGTCCACTGACCTCTGATCTGTGATGCTTGTAAGCTTGATGCTGGCCCGAGTCCCGGGTATGTGAGCGAATCACTGGACTAGAATAAAGACACTGAATAGAGCAAAGCCTCGCTTCTCTAAACCCGCCTTCCCGGGAGCTCCCATTTTCCCAAGTCCTTCCAAACTCCCACCGCAACCCGCAGCTCTCCGCCGGCTCCAGGTTCACATACATCCGCACTCATTCCCGTCATGAATTCCCTGTGGACATGTTTGCTTATGTTCAATTTTCGGCTTTTATTAACGATCGCATTGAAAGTGGATTCAAACTATCACACAGGTTTTGGAGACAGTGATGAAGTTGACTACAAGGACCCATGCAAAGCTGGTAATTGTTTCTAAACGTTATAAATCAAGAGTTTGTTTAGTTTTGTTTCTGATGTTATTTTGGTTTGTTTAATGTTGTATTGTTTTATTTTAGTTATTTAGTTAGCTTTGTTTTGGTTAAATTCATGATGTTTTGCTTTGTTTCTATTAAAGTTGTTTTGTTTTGGTCAAAGTCTGTAATGTTTTGATTTTTGTTTTGTGTTAATTTGTTTTATTTTTTTGTTTTGGTTAACATATTATTTTGTTTTATTTACTCCTATGTTGCTTTGTGTTATTTTGTTGTGTGTTGTTGTGCTGTGTTGTTTGTGTTGCTTTGTTTTGTTTAGCTGTGTACTGCATGACAGCATGAGATCTGGGACAAGTGAATGGGATCCTGGTGGTTCGGCACCTCCCCCTATCCCAACTCAGAAATCAGCATCCTCGGGCAGAGCATGTAGAACCAACATGTTACCTAATTTACAGCACAAAATGTGCTTTACAAACACTTGAGTTACCTAAGCAAGATTTGATGGCCTGTAGAAATTTTAACTATGTCTCACAAAAAGGAACTTTTCAGAGGGCAAACCTTTGTTACAGCAATGGACAGCTGGCAATGGAATAGACAGCTGATTAAATGTCATCTGGGATATAATAACTAAATTTAATAGCTTTCGTATTGTTTATACAGGTGCATCTCAATGAATTAGAATGTCGTGAAAAAGTTCATTTTTTCTTGTAAGTTATTTCAAAAAGTGAAACTTTCATATATTTTAGATTCATTGCATGTAAAGTAAAACATTTCAAAAGTTTTTTGTTTTAATTTTGATGATTAGACCTTACAGCTCATGAAAGTAAAAAAATCAGTATCTCAAAATATTAGAATATTTACATTTGAGTTTCAATTAATGACCATCCATACAGTATAAATTCCAGGTATCTCTTTTTCTTTGAAACCACAATAATGGGGAAGACTGCTGACTTGGCAATGATCCAGAAGACGAACATTGACACCCTCCACAAAGAGGGTAAGTCACAGAAGGTCATTACTGAAAGGTGTGGCTGTTTACAGAGTGCTGTATCAAAGCATATTAAATGCAAAGTTAACTGGAAGGAAGAATTTGGGTAGGAAAAGGTGCACAAGCAACAGGGATGACTGCAAGCTTGAGAATACTGTCAAGCAAAGCCGATTCAAACACTTGGGAGAGCTTCACAAGGAGTGAACTGAAGCTGGAGTCAGTGCATCAAGAGTCACCACGCTCAGACGTCTTCAGGAAAAGGGCTACCAAGCCACTTCTGAACCAGAGACAACGTCAGAAGCGTCTTACCTGGGCTGTGGAGAAAAAGAACTCAGTGGTCCAAAGTCCTCTTTTCAGATGAAAGTAAATTTTGCATTTCATTTGGAAATCAAGGTCCCAGAGTCTGGAGGAAGAGTGGAGAGGCACAGAATCCATGTTGCTTGAAGTCCAGTGTGAAGTTTCCACAGTCAGTGATGATTTGGGCTGCCATGTCATCTGCTGGTGTTGGTCCACTGTGTTTTCTGAAGTCCACAGTCAACGCAGCCATCTACCAGGAAATTTTAGAGCACTTCATGCTTCCTTCTGCTGACAAGCTTTATGGAGATGTTGATTTCATTTTCCAGCAGGACTTAGCACCTGCCCACACTGCCAAAGGTACCAAAAGCTGGTTCAGTGACCATGGTGTTACTGTGCTTGATTGGCCAGCAAACTCGCCTGACCTGAACCCCATAGGGAATCTATGTGGTATTGTCAAGAAGAAGATGAGAGACACCAGGCCCAACAATGCAGATGACCTGAAGGCCACTGTCAAAGAAACCTGGGCTTCCGTACCACCTCAGCAGTGCCACAAACTGATCACCTCCATGCCACGCTGAATTGAGGCAGTAATTAAAGCAAAAGGAGCCCCTACCAAGTATTGAGTACATATACAGTAAATGAATATACTTTCCAGAAGGCCAACAATTTACTAAATCTTTTTTTTACTGGTCTTATGAAGTATTCTAATTTGTTGAGATAGTGAATTGGTGGGTTTTTGTTAAATGTGAGCCTAAATCATCACAATTAAAAGAACCAAAGACTTAAACTACTTCAGTCTGTGTGCATTGAATTTATTTAATACACGAGTTTCACAATTTGAGTTGAATTACTGAAATAAATTAACTTTTTCCACGGCATTCTAATTTATTGAGATGCACCTGTATGTCACCATGGCCAAACAGCTCTCTGCAAATTTAAAAATACTAATTCGCTTTATATTTTCTCTATTTCTTAAGTGCAAATTCATGATTACGGCTTTACTTTAGCACATTGTCCACTTGTTTAGAGGCAACGTCACTGAGCCGGTGGGCTATGTGATTTCCACCTGCTAACATTAACTTATTAACCTATAATATTAAATTGATTTTGAGTGCTCACCAAGAAATATGTGTAAAGCTCAGAATGTAATCAGTCAAATCACAGAAACACAATAAATAAAAAATAAAAAAAATCAGTTGAGAGGGATTTGAATTTACATTTAAATAAGTTGTGTATTAATCAGTATGTTTCTGACAGGGCTGCCCAGCATTTCAGATGATTGTTCATTACTGTCACAGCATGAAGTGGACTTCAGGCTACTGAAACCTGTTAGGAATTTGGTTTGGCCTAAAGACTATTAAATTGAGACAGTTAATTTGTTGCTAACAAAGAGAAGTGTTGAATTGGGAAATTGGAAGAGGAACGACTTCTGTGTTGTTGCTGCCATTGAAGTTGATTTGGCGGTAATGACTAGATGGCACAAAAAGAACAGCAGATTTTTAATCTAAAGGCCTTTGCTTGCGTCCC
>JALXFT010002607.1:82500-96828 GCA_023376895.1 Aspiorhynchus laticeps | reverse complement strand
TCCTTTTCTCGGCTTTTCGTGACAAATCCTTGCACGTGTCTTGTATCCGAGCGATTCGGAGTCGGTTCTAGTGGAGTCCGGATTTACACAGAGCGACTGGATCCGGAGCGACTCTTCGTGTGGCCGTCAAAATCACGTCTCGCTTGTCTCTCTTTTCATTTTACTCCAGAATGACAAAAGCAACGCCTATTATCTTTTTGTCACACCCATAGTTCAGTCTGGACTTGCCCTCCCTACATACTTGGAAAGACGAGTAGTGTATAATGACACAGAGAGTGTTTGTGGGTAATAGTGGACGTCAAAATACCTCAGTTACTACAGATATTACTGCAGCAGCGCTGTGGTAACTGTATTAGCCACCGCATAGACTGTGCAAGCTTCTAATACTATTTGAAGAAGATAAAAGATTAATATCTTTTTGGTTTGCAGTAGTAACAATATTTTTAGTAATTATGATTGGGCGTAAACCAGGGTTACTATGGTACAATTTTACAAGGAAACACATAACACCTGGTTGACAATAGGAGCCTCCCTGAACGATAAAAACTTTATTTTGTTTTTGTATATTATATTATTATACAATCCTATTTTATTATATTAATTCCTGAAGGATCTCTACTCGTGATAAATCATGATTATAACAGGTGTTTGATTGTTCTCAAACGGCGCCATCTACAGGTAATACTTATAGTTTTATTTCATGGAAGCGCAACAAAAATGACAACTTTCCCCATTTTGATAGGATGGGCTATTCTTATGAGTTTTATTATTATTTTTTACACAATATTATTTAATTAAAATGAACAGATTAATAAAAAAGCCATATGATTTAATAGAGACCTTTTATGTGGGACTTTTATTTATGCATTTTGGATTTTCTGCACGTTTACGAATGCACTTTGTCCAGTAGATGGAGCAGTTACACAACAGATGGTTTTTAGAGCCATCAAGCTGGATATCAAGATACCAAGAAGTATCAAGATAATGCTGATAAATAATAAAATAAATATAAATTCAATTCTAATCAAATATTCTGTTCTCGTTTTGTTTCATATAGGGTTGTTTTGAGTTCAACCTGTTCTTACTATCTTAAAATAGTTCATTCGTTTAGCCTGTTTATATAAAGATAATACACTGAGCTTTTATTTGCAATTAAAACTATTTAATTTATAACAAAAAAAGCTCTCTCTCAGAATGTCTGTGATATGCAAATAAAAATCATACACATACACATTACATTACAGTCACTACATTCATCACTGGTTCAGTACATCTGTTGCTACATGAGCCAGTAGCCCCTCACTGCAGAACAAAGATCCAGGGGGCGGGGTTGGATCCACGTCTAGGGGGTGGAGATGGTAGGTTTAGGGGTGGAGATGGTAGGTTTAGGGGTGGAGATGGGTAAGTTTAGGGGTGGGGATGGGTGGGTTTAGGGATCAGGGGGTGGAGACAGGTAGGTTTAGGTATACAGTGGGTACGGAAAGTATTCAGACCCCCTTAAATTTTTCAGTCTTTGTTATATTGCAGCCATTTGCTAAAATCAATTAAATTCATTTTTTTCCTCATTAATGTACACACAGCACCCCATATTGACAGAAAAACACAGAATTGTTGACATTTTTGCAGATTTATTAAAAAAGAAAAACTGAAATATCACATGGTCCTAAGTATTCAGACCCTTTGCTGTGACACTCATATATTTAACTCAGGTGCTGTCCATTTCTTCTGATCATCCTTGAGATGGTTCTACACCTTCATTTGAGTCCAGCTGTGTTTGATTATACTGATTGGACTTGATTAGGAAAGCCACACACCTGTCTATATAAGACCTTACAGCTCACGGTGCATGTCAGAGCAAATGAGAATCATGAGGTCAAAGGAACTGCCTGAAGAGCTCAGAGACAGAATTGTGGCAAGGCACAGATCTGGCCAAGGTTACAAAAAAATTTCTGCTGCACTTAAGGTTCCTAAGAGCACAGTGGCCTCCATAATCCTTAAATGGAAGACGTTTGGGACGACCAGAACCCTTCCTAGAGCTGGCCGTCCGGCCAAACTGAGCTATCGGGGGAGAAGAGCCTTGGTGAGAGAGGTAAAGAAGAACCCAAAGATCACTGTGGCTGAGCTCCAGAGATGCATTCGGGAGATGGGAGAAAGTTGTAGAAAGTCAACCATCACTGCAGCCCTCCACCAGTCGGGGCTTTATGGCAGAGTGCCCCGACGGAAGCCTCTCCTCAGTGCAAGACACATGAAAGCCCGCATGGAGTTTGCTAAAAAACACCTGAAGGATTCTCTGGTCTGATGAGACCAAGATAGAACTATTTGGCCTTAATTCTAAGCGGTATGTGTGGAGAAAACCAGGCACTGCTCATCACCTGTCCAATACAGTCCCAACAGTGAAGCATGGTGGTGGCAGCATCATGCTGTGGGGGTGTTTTTCAGCTGCAGGGACAGGACGACTGGTTTCAATCGAGGGAAAGATGAATGCGGCCAAGTACAGGGATATCCTGGACGAAAACCTTCTCCAGAGTGCTCAGGACCTCAGATTGGGCCGAAGGTTTACCTTCCAACAAGACAATGACCCTAAGCACACAGCTAAAATAACGAAGGAGTGGCTTCACAACAACTCCGTGACTGTTCTTGAATGGCCCAGCCAGAGCCCTGACTTAAACCCAATTGAGCATCTCTGGAGAGACCTAAAAATGGCTGTCCACCAACGTTTACCATCCAACCTGACAGAACTGGAGAGGATCTGCAAGGAAGAATGGCAGAGGATCCCCAAATCCAGGTGTGAAAAACTTGTTGCATCTTTCCCAAAAAGACTCATGGCTGTATTAAATCAAAAGGGTGCTTCTACTAAATACTGAGCAAAGGGTCTGAATACTTAGGACCATGTGATATTTCAGTTTTTCTTTTTTAATAAATCTGCAAAAATGTCAACAATTCTGTGTTTTTCTGTCAATATGGGGTGCTGTGTGTACATTAATGAGGAAAAAAAATTAACTTAAATGATTTTAGCATATGGCTGCAATATAACAAAGAGTGAAAAATTTAAGGGGGTCTGAATACTTTCCCACTGTATGTAAGGTGGGAGGAGTTGGATCTGGATCCAACCTCGCCCCCTGGATCTTGTGTTCTGCAGTGAGGACCATCTCACATGAGCACTGAGGTGGGAGTTTCTGCATGACCCATGAGCCTCTCTGTCTGTAGGGGTGCTGTGTCTTTGCATGTCTCTCCACATGGGGTCCCTCAGTTCCAGAACCAGACAGAACAACAGCCATAGTTCCCAGTGGCTTTTCAGATGTTTCCGTGCAGCAGTCCTTCTCCCAAGAATGCATTGTACTTTAGCCTTGGAACAGATCACAAAGTTTCTGAAGAGCTTTGCATCATGGTGCAAGAAGAAATGTTGCGTCACTGAGCTAGACGTGATCTTGAATACTAATGCTAATGTCACCAGAAGTAGTCATACTACAACTGATAATATGTAGTATTATTAATCCAAGTTTTATGTAAAGACAGATTCCTTTCCTCAGCACTATCAGTGCCCTCTGAACTATGTATTGCAGCTGTTATTCATCTCTCACAAGTGTGCAGTTTTGCGCTGATATTTGTAATCATTTCTTGTTCTGTGGATATTTCATCTCACAGCTTCCATGTTTCAATGAGGCTGGTGCCGTAGGGCCTTGCAAAACCATAATCCCTAGTTGTTAATGTTACGCTATGAAATAGACACAAAACAATTCTCAGAAAATAACGGTTTAAAGTTTGTGTTCAGTTTTAATGGGGGATTTTACTGTATGAAAAACTGCTGATTAATAGTTTAGAGTTGAGCTGTTTCATAGTCTAGTAACTTTACAGAGAAGGCAATAACAGTGTGACTGATCTATTGATCAATGAGAATGAATGATGGTCGGTATGTGATGATATAGAGATCAGCCAGTTTTGTTATTGACTAGTTATTGACCAAGTGATTGATTAAAATGATTAATTTTATCACATTGTGAAGTTCAGAACGTCAAATGTCTTGTTTGATGAGGGAGGTCATATCCGTCATTCAATGAAGGATATCAATAATGCAACTGCTTTAACTGCATTATTCGTGAGATTCAGTGGCATTTAGGTTAACATCTATGCTGCATTTACCTTCTAATTTACATCCTTAAAAAGACTAAATATGTAGAATCCATAAGCAATACAAGCTTATTTCAACAGCATTCATCTTCAAGTGGAACCCATCACTGTGGTTTGCCAATTTTCCACAATAACGCTGTTTCAGTCCCAGTGTGTTGCTGTATGAGTGTACGCACTGTGACCAATGAGCTTTCCGAGTGACTTAAGAAACGTTTTTAACATATTAAACATAAACATTACCTTAAAACTTTGATCATTTGGTCTGAGGACTGTCTCAAGTCGTATAGAAGTGTGTAATAGTTACCAAAAAAAACATAATTCATAATTCCTGAATGCATACATATTATATTTTCTAATTAACAGCATTTATTATTGACTGTGGTTTAGATTCTGAGTGCAAATATGTCATTTTATCTTTTATCAGCCACAACTTTGAATCCACCTGCCTAATATTGTGTAGGTCCCCCTCGTTCTGCCAAAACAGCTCTGATACATCGAGGCATGGACTCCACAAGAGATCTGAGCATGTCCTGTGGTCTCTGGCACCAAGACATTTGGCAGCAGATCCTTTAAGTCCTGTACGAGGTGGGGCCTACATGGATTGGATTTGTCTGTCCAGCACTTCCTATAGATGCTGAATCAGACTGAAATCTGCAGAATTTGGTGACCAAAGAAACACCTTGAACTCTTTGTTCCTCAAACCATTCCTGAACATTTTTCAAAACACTGCCTCCACCAGCCTGCCTTCTTCCTCATTCTTCCTCATTCTTCCACTTTCTCATTTAAACAACACGCATGCACCCAGCCACCCACCTGATCTAAAAGAAAATGTGATTTATCAGACCAGGAAACCTTCTTCTATTCCTCCATTGTCCAGTTCTGATGCTCACATGTCCATTGTGGCACATGCTCACATGCCACTGGGTTATGCAGCCCCATACACTCTTAAAAATAAAGGTGCTTCACGATGCCATAGAAGAACCTTTTTGTCTAAATGGTTCCATAAAGGACCTTTAACATCTGAAGAACCTTTCTGTTTCACAAAAAGTTCTTTGTGGTGAAAGAAGGTTCTTCAGATTATAAAAAGATAAGGAAGAGAATGTTCTTTAAAGAACCTTTGACTGAATGGTTCTTTGTGGAACCAAAAATGGTTCTTCTATGGCAGGGGTGTCAAACTCAATTCCTGGAGGGCCACAACCCTGCAGAGTTTAGCTCCAACTCTATTAAACACACCTGATCCAACTAATCAAGTCCTTCAGGCTCAATTGAAAACTACATGGTTTGTGTGTTGGAGCAGGTTTGGAACTAAACTGATCTGTGGCATCTGTTACGGGTTTGACGAGACGCGAGACAGGCGGATCCATTTGCAGTGCTTTATTAAAAGACATGGTCAATACAAGCAGGGTCGGTCAGTAGCAAACAGGTATGGCATGGGCAAGACACAAGAATAATCCAAGGCAAGCGTGGGTCGGAGATCGGCGTACAGTATCCAGAGGGCGAGGCAGAGAGATAGTCCAAGGTAACGAGCAATAATCCACAACGAGGTAATCAGAGTCCAAAGGGCAGAGCAGAGAGAATATCCAGGAAAACGGGCGGAGTCAAACACAGGAAATCAGAACTAGAGAACAAGAAACGCTTAGTATGCAGACTGGCTAACAATACTCGGCAGCGTGTGAATGAATGTCCATGGTATTTATAGTGCTTGTGTGTGCGTGTGATTGGGTGATGGTGATTGCGTGATTGTTTGCAGGTGCGTGCGGGATAAATGGTGAACAGCTGTGTGGGTGCAGTGGATGCTGGGAAATGTAGTCCTTAGTGTGATCTGTGACGGTGTGAAAGTCCATGTGGTGGGTGAGTGACCTCTAGTGGTGAGTGTCTGAAAGTTCATGGATTGGATTTGTGACATAGCCCCCCCCCAAGGAGCGGCTTCCAGAAGCTCCTAAAAAGATCCAGGGTGGAGCAGACGGGCCTGGAGCCCACCGGGGCGGAGCGGACGGAGCTGATGCCCACCGGGGCGGAGTGGACGGAGCTGGAGCCCACCGGGGCAGAGTGGACGGGACTGGAGCCCCCCAGGGTGGAACAGCCGGGACCAGGACCCACCAGAGCGGAGCAGACTGGGCTGGTCGCCCTGACAGCACCTGGAAGTGGGGAAGCACAAGGACAAACAACACAGGGAGAGCAGAGACAGACAACACTGGGAGAACAGAGACAGACAACACAGGGAGAGCCCTCCTGATCTCAGGGACCATGGCGTAGCAGGTCTGGGAATCACCGGCGGTGTCCACAACCTTGTCAGGGCAGGACAGGAAATCCCAGACGGCCTCCGTAGTCGTGTCAGGACAGGGCGATAGTTCAAAGACGGCCTCCCTGGCCGGGACAGGACAGGGTGAGAGTTCAAAGACGGCCTTCCTAGCCGTTACAGGACAGGGTGAGAGTTCAAAGACGGCCTTCCTAGCCGTTACAGGACAGGGTGAGAGTTCAAAGACGGCCTTCCTAGCCGTTACAGGACAGGGTGAGAGTTCAAAGACGGCCTTCCTAGCCGTTACATGACAGGGTGAGAGTTCAAAGACGGCCTTCCTAGCCGTGACGGGACAGGGTGATAGTTCAAAGACGGCCTTCCTAGCCGTTACAGGACAGGGTGAGAGTTCAAAGACGGCCTTCCTAGCCGTTACAGGACAGGGTGAGAGTTCAAAGACGGCCTTCCTAGCCGTTACATGACAGGGTGAGAGTTCAAAGACGGCCTTCCTAGCCGTGACGGGACAGGGTGATAGTTCATAGACGGCCTCCTTAGCCATGACAGGATAGGGTGAGAGTTCACAGACGGCTTTCTTAGTCGTACCATGACAGACTGAGAACTCACAGGCGGCTTCCTTAGCCGTGACAGGACAGGGTGAGAGTTCATAGGCGGCCTCCCTAGCCGTGACAGACTGGGGTGAGAGTTTACAGGAGGATACCTCCGACACCTCTGGAGGTTCTGCAGCTACTGCCGCCACCTCTGGAGGTTCTACGGTGGTAACCTGACCGGTTGAGAGTACGTTGCTGGGCGCTGCTACCTCAGGCAGTCCAACGGCGATGTACGCAGCCCAAACGCAACATAGAGCGATCCCTATCATGGGAAGCGCTTCCGACAGGGAAATCAGTTCAGGAATAGGAGAGTTGGAGTGAGTGGATTTGGGGATACCAGCAGTGCGTACAGATATCAGCTGTACATCCCTCACGTTGGATATCAACCGGGGAACTTGAAGGACTGGCCTTGAATCTCTGGGTGGGATAGGTTCTGGCTGAGGAGCTGAGACGTGAAGCGGCTCTGGCTGAGGAGCTGAGACGTGAAGCGGCTCTGGCTGAGGAGCTGAGACGTGAAGCGGCTCTGGCTGAGGAGCTGAGACGTGAAGCGGCTCTGGCTGAGGAGCTGAGACGTGAAGCGACTCTGGCTGGTCAGATGCGACGTGGCGTGACTCTGGCTGGTCAGATGCGACGTGGCGTGACTCTGGCTGGTCAGATGCGACGTGGCGTGACTCTGGCTGGTCAGATGCGACGTGGCGTGACTCTGGCTGGTCAGATGCGACGTGGCGTGACTCTGGCTGGTCAGATGCGACGTGGCGTGACTCTGGCTGGTCAGATGCGACGTGGCGTGACTCTGGCTGGTCAGATGCGACGTGGCGTGACTCTGGCAGATCAGCTGAGACGTGGCGTGACTCTGGCTGGAGAGCTGAGGCGTGGCGTGACTCTGGCTGGAGAGCTGAGGCGTGGCGTGACTCTGGCTGGAGAGCTGAGGCGTGGCGTGACTCTGGCTGGAGAGCTGAGGCGTGGCGTGACTCTGGCTGGAGAGCTGAGGCGTGGCGTGACTCTGGCTGGAGAGCTGAGGCGTGGCGTGACTCTGGCTGGAGAGCTGAGGCGTGGCGTGACTCTGGCTGGAGAGCTGAGGCGTGGCGTGACTCGGGCTGGTCAATTGTGGCTTGACTTGACTCACGGAGATCACAGGTGGCTTGGCTTGACACGTGACAATTAACTGTGGCTTGGCTTGACTTGTGGTGATCAACTGTGCTTTGGCTTGACTCCCGGAGATCACTGGTGGCTGGGCTTGACTTGTGAAGATCAACTGTGGCTTGGCTTGACTCACGGAGATCACTGGTGGCTTGGCTTGACACGTGACAATTAACTGTGGCTTGGCTTGACTTGTGGTGATCCACTGTGCTTTGGCTTGACTCCCGGAGATCACTGGTGGCTGGGCTTGACTTGTGAAGATCAACTGTGGCTTGGCTTGACTCACGGAGATCACTGGTGGCTTGGCTTGACTTGGGATGATCAACTGTGGCTTGGCTTGACTCACGGAGATCACTGGTGGCTTGGCTTGACTTGGGATGATCAACTGTGCTTTGGCTTGACTTGTGACGATCAACTGTGGCTTTGCTTGACTTGTGACGACCAACTGTGGCTTTGCTTGACTTGTGACGATCAACTGTAGCTGGACTTGACTTGTGACGATCAACTGTGCTTTGGCTTGACCCGTGATGATCAGCTGGGCTTTGGCTTGACTTATGATGATCAACCGTGCTCTGGTTTGCCTTGTGACGATCAACTGTAGCTCGACTTGATCTTTTAACATCGTCTGTGACTTGACTTGACTCTTTAACAGCAGCGGTGACTGGACTTGACTCTTTAACAACAGCGGTGACTTGACTTGCCTCTTTAACAGCAGCGGTGACTTGACTTGCCTCTTTAACAGCAGCGATGACTTGACTTGACTCTTTAACAACAGTGGTGACTTGACTTGCCTCTTTAACAGCAGCGGTGACTTGACTTGACTCTTTAACAACAGCGGTGACTTGACTTGACTCTTTAACAGCAACGGTGACTTGATTTGGCTTGTGATTGGCAGCAATGATGCTATGGGGTGTTGTTGTTGCCGCCATTTTGTGAGCGTGCTCTAGCGCGGCTGTGATCTCACAATTGGGTGCGGTGTCTCGTTCCTCCGCGACCCCCACAGTAAATGCTGAATCCACAGTCCACAGAGCATAATCCAGGAAATGACTTAATGTCAAACGAGGGCCATTTTGAATTACGTTAGATTTCAACGGCTGGTTAAGGCCATCACAGAAAAAGTCTATTAATAAACAGTCTGGTAAATCCGAGCCATTAGCCAAAGCCAAATATTCCGTGATGTAACCCTCAAGTGATCGAGTTCCCTGCTTGAGGGCTAGTAACAGGATCGCTGTATCCATACCTGACCCATGTTGTTTGGGAAAGCCGCTGGATCCTTGTTTGGCCGAGTATTCTGTTACGGGTTTGACGAGACGCGAGACAGGCGGATCCATTTGCAGTGCTTTATTAAAAGACATGGTCAATACAAGCAGGGTCGGTCAGTAGCAAACAGGTATGGCATGGGCAAGACACAAGAATAATCCAAGGCAAGCGTGGGTCGGAGATCGGCGTACAGTATCCAGAGGGCGAGGCAGAGAGATAGTCCAAGGTAACGAGCAATAATCCACAACGAGGTAATCAGAGTCCAAAGGGCAGAGCAGAGAGAATATCCAGGAAAACGGGCGGAGTCAAACACAGGAAATCAGAACTAGAGAACAAGAAACGCTTAGTATGCAGACTGGCTAACAATACTCGGCAGCGTGTGAATGAATGTCCATGGTATTTATAGTGCTTGTGTGTGCGTGTGATTGGGTGATGGTGATTGCGTGATTGTTTGCAGGTGCGTGCGGGATAAATGGTGAACAGCTGTGTGGGTGCAGTGGATGCTGGGAAATGTAGTCCTTAGTGTGATCTGTGACGGTGTGAAAGTCCATGTGGTGGGTGAGTGACCTCTAGTGGTGAGTGTCTGAAAGTTCATGGATTGGATTTGTGACAGCATCGCTGTGAAGAACCTTTTAAGCAGCTTTATTTTTAAGAGTGTATGCAGCAAATGGCCATGTACTTTGTTCTGACACCTGAAGCAATTTTAGCTACAGTAGCTCTTCTCTGTGATCAGACCAGACAGGCTAGCCTTCGCTCACCAGGCTGAGATCAGCTTGCAATGCATCTGGTTGCCATGACAACCTAACAGGACCGTGCCGTTGAGTGACAGTGTGCCTCATCCAACTTTATCTAAATCCTGTCATTGACTGTCCAGCCATAATAAGCTAATATGTTTGCAAAGGCTTTCTGTAATTGCAATGCTCTCCAAAATCTATAATGAAAATCGTCATATGTCTCACTGCCCAATGACAGTTAGTCTTACCTCTGCTTACATCTTACATCTACTGAGTGGCATGTTGGAGAGAGGGTAGATCTTAAAAAACACAAAAAAAAACAAAGTCAAAACTTGATTGGTTGTCCTAATGAGTGAACTGTACAATGGCAGTTTTTAACTTAACTGACAAATAGATAAAGTCAAAACAACAAAGCTAAGCTTTTGGCAAATGAACAAAACAAATCAACTTGCAAATGTTTTTTGTTTTTGTTTTTTTGTATGCAATTTAAAAAATGCATGATTTTTAATGTACTATTTTATTATTTTAAGTACATTTTAAAACATGAACAATTTTAAAAAGTCTATCATTTGTCATTAAAAAGCATTAAAAAGTTATTTATTTCTTTTTTTTTGTTATCATCAGCAGCATCACAACATAACATCCACTCAAACAAAACTAAACAACAGACACATACTCCATATTTTAAAGGTCCAATCAAAGGGGAGAGAGAGAGGGAGGCAAAAAGTAACAACAAAACAGGTCCTTCCTTTATATAATCACATATGTTAGGAAAAAAAAACAAAAAAATTGGAAATAAAGTAATAATAATATGCAATCCAATATGCCTCTCCACACACGTGCGGCGCACACCAGTTCTGCATCATTGTCCTCACAAAACCAGCAAACAGCCTTCTCCTTTGTATTAAGCTTCAAGAAGACACACACTTGTATCAGCAAAGCAATCAGTCCGCAGTGAGGAAGACAAAACCAGGTCTACATGCGTCCACAGATCCATGACAACAGGACACTCCCAAAACACATGAAGAAAAATACCCGATGACGTAGTGTTACATATCAGGGCACCAGAAATAGATTTACGGTGTAAATATTCTAACACACAGGTTCGTTTAACAGCAGAATTTAAGCCACTCACATTCAGTAATAAAATATTTAGAGTATACATTAAATATTCATAATCTCAAAATTGTATTCAATAAATGAAGAGAAGCAAAAGCACTCCCATTCTGTAAATAACATGTAAACGTTAGTGTGTGTTCTAGATATCAAACCACCTAGATGAAAAATCCTCCGCTTTCCGAAGAGAATCGAAGCTTCTCTGTTCACCCCCGTGCCGTAGCTTAATTACCGCCGGATAAGCGAGGAAGGGCTGGAGACCAAGCGCCATCATCGACCTCAAAACCGGAACCAAGCTTTTTCTCTTGGCGGCTGTAACTGGACTAAAGTCAGGAAAAAATAGTAGCGTGACATTGTCCTGCGTGCATTTCACCGGATAAGCCTGCCGAGCAACTTTCAGAATCTCCAATCTGTCATGCCATCTTAGCACACGGAAGATGAGAGTACGCGGCCGATCTGAGTTTTTCCTTCCATCATACATGCGATGTGCCCGGGCAATCTCGATGTTACGACCTTTCAGGGAAGGAATCCACTTGGAAAGATTAACTCTGAGGAAACCAGCCACGTCGGAGCCCTTCACCCCGTCTGGTATCCCCACCAGTCGTACGTTATTTCTTCTGCTCTTATCCTCCATATCCGTCATCTTTTCGGTTAGTCGCTCTAGCT
The DNA here is from genome assembly GCA_023376895.1 of Aspiorhynchus laticeps. Classification (NCBI taxonomy): domain Eukaryota; kingdom Metazoa; phylum Chordata; class Actinopteri; order Cypriniformes; family Cyprinidae; genus Aspiorhynchus; species Aspiorhynchus laticeps. The sequence continues at coordinate 84,940 of JALXFT010002607.1, read as the reverse complement.
GATTTCTTAAGTCCGTGACTGCACTCCTATCCTCACATGCAGTTGCCTGAACAGAATCAACACAGTCACGTGTCTGCTTCGCCGCGGCAGCCATGGCATCAAACTCCTCTCTTAGCTCTTTAACAGAATTGTTAGTCGCTTGTATGTCCTCACGCAGTTTACTTAATGCTGGAATCAGCACAGAGTCCTCAGCATCTCTTACTGCCGAAGTCACAACCGAATCCAAAGTGCTTTGCTGCTCTTTAAATGCTAGCTTGATACCGTTAGCAATAGCAACGTCGATATCCTCTCTGGAGATGGTGGAATCCCTGAATTTTTTCTTTATTGGCGATTGCCCAATCGCTCTTTTCCGATCGCCTTTGACTGTTGAAGCACTCATGATGAGTCCAATGCAAAGTGGTTCGAAATTTACTGACAGGATTACAAAATATTTGACAAAGTCAGCAGAGCGAAAGACTACGCGTGCATCGAAGTCGAAGGGTCACGTGATCTCCAAAAGTTATTTATTTCCATCTTATGTGTGAATTAGTAACACATTGAAACTAAGCTGATAATTTATTCCTTCATTTTATTTTTAAGTGTCAACAGTCCTCAATGTGTTGATGTGAAACAAGCAAACAAGTTATTTTAACCCTCCTTGCTGTATTTCATTAAAATCAAAGTGTTAAAAGCTTATAGACAACAAATGTAAGGTTCACTATTAATATTTCACTGATTGCTTTATGCAAAATAAATGTTTTGATACATACCATGTATACATATGTGGTAGAAATTACAAAAAAGTGAAATAAATAATAATAAAAATGATAAAAAGCTTCCATATTATTTTTCCTCCAATGTTATCCCCTTTTAACAACACACCAATGTTTAAGCAAAATAATGCTACACTAACACTTACAGATTAACATACAAATTAATGTGGTTTTATAAAGTTACACGAGAAATCATGATTGTTGACTTTTGCTGACAAATAAACCGGAATATCAGGTATCCAGGTAAAATGGAAAAAGAGGACACTGTTCATTTACATAGTTAAAATCAAAATTATTAAACCCCCTTCACCTGCAAGACATTCTGCTGCCATGAACAAAAGTTTACGAAAACAATTTAATCGCATCATCATAGCAAGTTTATTAATACACATTTCATTTGAGTGATTCTGAATACACAAAGTTGATATATATATATATATATATATATATATATATATATATTCATATACAAAATTAATGATTCTGAGTACATAAAGTTAATAAAAAAACATGTACAAAATTATATCCTCAAATATATCATTGCCTCTAAGTGCTTATATAAATTGCTTTTTAGTGATTTTACATCATATTTTTTTTTTTTTTTTTTTTTTTTACTATTTACATTGCATTTGCATATGTGGTCACCAGACAAGCAGTAATACTGCAGGATGCACAAATCAAACCAAGGCACCAGAAGCTACCAGGGTTTGGCAGCCTCGCACGATGCAAAGGCATTGAGGGACCACCCAGACACCAGATGCTAAGCTGAGGGGTGGAGAGGCCTAGACTTGGACACTCAGTGACAGCCGATGCAGAGACCTCTGGGCCAGCCGTGGCAGGAGAGGCTTTCATAGGAACCTCTGGGATGGCCAAAAGAGGAATTCTGGGATGCTGACCATGACGTGTAGCTCTGCCATACAGACGGCTGTGAGAGGGAATCATTGCACTGTCCCTAGGCAAGTAATATCGGCAGACGCTAACATTCCTGCCATAAGCCAAGGCGCCAGACACTACCAAGGCTCGCCAGCTCTGCAAGATGCTAGGCACGGAGGGATCGGCACTCATGTCAGGCCACCAGAGGCTAAGCTGACTTGAGGAACCCTGGAACTGTGGCAGTAAATAGTGCAAATAAAATTTAGAAGAAATTTGACTAAAGATTTCTCCTTATGTCACAATAAACAAACAACATATAAAACAAAACCCATCATTCTTAAAGAACAAAATTTTTGGGAAAAATGTAATGTGAATATATCTTAAATCATTGTAGCTCAGTACCTTAAACCATTTGTGTAGAAGGATTTCCCTCAAATCAATCCGCTTGCTTGGGTTTTGCTGCAGGAGAGACTGAATCAGGTGGCAGTTATCTGTGCAAAAAATGATGAAAGAGACGAGAGATTATCTAACTTATATAAAGCCACTTGGCTTGGATGTTACTTTCCCTCCTTGTTTTGTATGAGTTTCATTAGTTGATCTTTGTTGTAATGAATGGCATCTTACCGTCTGACAAGCCAGGCTCAGACCAGATGTCGTGCTCAATCGTGTGTAGGTCTCTGGGTTGATGAATAACCATGATGAATAACAGCACTCCCAGAGACTACACAGTAGCTGGTCTCCCGTGGTACTTGCGCCTCATGTAGTACTCAGGAGGGAAGTACTTTCGTGTGCCTGAGAAAAAAAAGATTTTGCCT